>QFDD01005566.1:0-16068 GCA_006871305.1 Vachellia collinsii | reverse complement strand
TTAATCACTATGTTTTAAGAAATGCATCAATTTAGCCCTGTTTAGGATTAAATTGATGTGATGACGTCACTTAATCCTTGAAAGACTATTGATGTCAATAAACTTTCAAGGTCCAATATGATAGTTAACTCATAATTAGACAACTAGCCAAGTTAGGTTGCAAAATTATAATATCTATATGCTTGAAGTCTAAGATAAACTGCTATAGTTAATTTGTAGGAATAAGATAAACATGAAAGCTAGCCATCTTGAATTAACAAACTTACCCAAGTTTTATCCATCTCATTCTCATAAAGTGAGAAATATAAAATTTCTTTCATTTTCTTTCATTCCACTAGGAAAGAAGAACCTGTTATAATAAGAATTGGGTTATGTTTCATTCTTTTGTCTATTTTTCTTCATTCTCTTTTAGGAGGCTATTTTATTTTCCTGTCTTGTAATTCTTTCTTTCTAACGTTACAATCAATGTATAAAACCATATTGTATTGTTCAGTCCATCTTGATTAATATAGAATCAAACTGTAATTGTTTTTCATAAAAGCAACTTCTCATAAATAATGAAATGCTTGAGAGATTCCCAAAATATGGTCTCAGCACATCCAAGTGGGTCCAGCTACAACTTGATGAAACTAAAGTGCATGTATACATAATATAGCTACAAAATGCCAGTGAATATCAGCATATCATCTCCTTTTTAAATAAAAGTCATGCAAACTCAACATACCACAAACACCCGATATATGACAGCATGTGAGTTAACACCAAAACACACACACAACTTGATGAAAATAAAGTGCATGTATACATAATATAGCTAAAAATGCCAGTGAATATCAGCATATCATCTCCTTTTTAAATAAAAGTCAAGCAAACTCAACATACCAAAAACACCCGATATATGACAGCATGTGAGTTAACACCAAAACAGAGAGACAGAGTGAACTTACCAGTTGTTCTCCTGTTCATAGTAGCATACACAAACTGTTTTGGCCCCACTACCAACCGCAAACTTGTTTTCTGCCAGTACAGACTTTGTTAAATGTACTAAATTATGAATTTCCAAAAATCCTTGATCAACAGTTTATTTTGATATTACAAAATAATTGATGTTGTAAAAAATTACTTAAACAGCTAGTGATATAATATAAAATGGCACTAGATACAAAAGATATAAGTAACACCAGGTAAATTTACAGTTAGGTCGTGCCTACAAATTCATAGCAAACAAAAAACCATGCAAAAAGTTTCATCGCACAAACCCACGCATATCTTTTAGGAATATAAAACCATAAGAATGGGGATAGACACAAAAGGCCAAGAAAATTGCAATCACCACAGTAAACTTAGGCACCATGAGAAGTAAGAACACTAAGAATAAGTTAAATACAGTGATAAAGTAATTACAATTAGACTCTTTTTACAAAAATAATAATAAGACGCCAGTTATTATTAAAATTCTCATATAACAAATATTCAGTAATGTAGATACACCTCCAAAAACAGAACATGCTCACTTTGCCTATCACTTAGGCTAAAGACGCAATTATTTCTACTCAAATTACATTATATGGAAAATGTTGAGACAACCAGATCTTTTTTAACAACAAAGCAACATATTTACTAGAGATGGTTCATGGTAACACCATCTTCCAAATAACATGCAACAGTGCTTCCTACCTTTTGGACTCCACTGAACACATAAAGCAGCACGGTTTAGCCTGAGGATAACAAGAGTTGGCACCCATTCTGATCCTTCAAGGTTCCAAACATACCTATAGAGGACATATTGATTATATTTTAGCATATGTTTGTACTGTGAGCGAATGTGCCAACTCAAAGCTTAAGCTTCTTTACATTAAAATATTCGCCAAGAAGAATTATCCAATGTTTCAAAAATTAAACCATGTGGGCACTCACGAATTGCGATCATGGGATGCAGTCACTATTCTGTTTGTTCTTGCGCTCCAGTCTATCCCAGAAATTATTTGGTCATGCTGTGAAAATGATCCATGAAATTACTTCAAAATTAAGGATAACATATCCAGTGAATTTGCTTTTGAGTTCATTACAATTGAGGAGAAGAAATGCTAAAAACACAGTACCTTTTGAAGGGTATGCACCTTTTCCCATTTGTCTTCAAACAATTTGTAGATGTGCACTTCATTATTATTGGGACAAAATGCAACCACTACAGGGAAAAAAAAATACACGTTATGACCACTCAAATATTCAAAAAGCTGCAGTCACATGCCCTAAGGACAAACAGTATATGGCATATCAAACTAATCAAGGGTGTCTCATTTACCATTTTAGACCTAAACCTAGAGCTATAAGGAGAATGCTCTTCAACAGTGTGATATATATATATATATCCACCAAGCCCACTAAAACTTAATATAATGAATAGAGGAAGCAGAGATTGAACTTCTAACTGTTCGGTCATGAAGACTTTGACGCTACACCAATGAACATTTCTTTTAACCTATACATACATGTACTGTGTCCATCTCTGGCAAATGTTCAAGCATATCCGTGAGTTTTGCGTTGTTTTGTATTGAACCCCTAACTGTTTGGTCAGTTAAGAGTCTCAATTTGACCCCTTGTTTTTTCTTTTGGACAGGGAAGATCTCTTCTCTATCTTTGTATTGTTTTGCATTATTCTTTCTTCTCCTCAATAACTTCTCAACGTATGAAATGTGTGTGTGTGTGTGTGTGTGTCCATGAAATGTTATCGGTATTAATAATTACTAAAACAAAAACAAAAGAAGCAGCTCCCAGAAGGTTAGTACCTTCCCAACTTATCATGTGATTTGGGTGCCTAACGCCTACTAAGGAAAAGTCAAGATACGTTGTCAGATTATAATTTCCCCTTGCATGATAATATAGACACAGCATGAAATATTCTACTTCTAGAAGCTTTTAGTCATATAAGTTCCTACATAAATCCCGCATCACAGTGTAAAATGTTCAAACAAGATTCACTAACAAATTAGAATAACCCCCAGAGGACCAATCAGTAGCCTACTCAAATTGATCAAAAGATTGCAAGAAATGGAGTAACGTCAACAATGTTTAACGCAAATTCCACATCTTCCATTTTCAGCCAAAAAAGGCACAGTAAAGTACCTCGCAAGTTATTTCTACATTTAAGGAATCCAAATCCAAAGTTAATATATCATTGAAGAGAAATTGCAATTTGACTTGAACTTGACTTTAACATATCAAAGGGGAAAGAACTTGGGTACAAAACTTCCCACGGAAACAACCACGTCTATTTATCCAAAGCAACTTTCCAAAATCATCAAAAAAATATATGCAATTCCATGGCGTGAAAGCATTATCACAAAACAGCGCAACAGGCACATTTTCTCAGCAGGGAAATCGAAAGCAAGAAGGTGATGGGGGTGATGTATTACTGGATTTGTCAGGACTCCAAGCATGGCAAGTGATACAGGGAGCGAATTGATGGACTGAGATCGCTGCCATTGTTGTCCAAGGTGCCAGAAACTGGAAGCAAAGAGAATGGGTGTATGGGATCTGGAAGCAACAGAGAAAAAGAGAAGAAAGCAAGAGAATTTGTGTGTGGCGTCTGAAAAGGTGAAGGTAAACAGGAAATTGGAATGCTATTCTGATTATCTTCCAGGGTCGTTGGTGACTTCTGGTGCCCGACCACTCGTCCCACGGATGAATGAATTTTCTCTCTTTTCCCTTACAAAACTTTCACTTCCCCCCGTATCCTCGGCTTTTGCCTTAATCAATTAATTGATTAATGTTTTTATAAAATACATATTTAATTTTTCTGTAATTATAGAAAATAATTTTTTCCGAGTCAATTTTGAACAAAATTAAAGGTTTAAAAAATTTTCCTTCGTTTTTAACATAATTTTATGAACACTTTTCTTCAAACAAATTGACAAAAATGTATTTCTTAAATTCTTAAAGCGAACTCAAGAAAACAAACCATTTTTTTCTTGAGCATAAATACCATTTTACTGAAAACCCATTTAATATATTTGTATACAAAATTTTACATTATTATCCCAAAAATGCATTGAAATCGAATATTATTTACATATTTTTAACAGAAAAAGGTTAAACTAAATAATTAGATCTCCTGTTAAAAAAAAAAAAACTAACCAGAAGAAAAGCTCTTACACAAAGAGATGATTAATTATCTCAAAACCCTTTCTTTGGTGGTAAGCAAATAATCATCATGTCCACTTGTTAAATAAACTATTCATTGCTTGCTTAACAATATAAATGACCATGACAACTATAGCTCTATGTGGGTCACCCGACTTTCTTTTTTCCTCTTTTTATTTATCAGGCAACATACAGATTATGGGATGAGAATCACACGCGTGAAGCATAATAAGCATATATTTATGTTCTTATTCTAATTAAATTACATTATAATATTTTGAAACTATAATTAAAAAGTTTTTTTACTAGAGAAATCATAAGAAAAAATTGTTATGTTTTGATATGATTAGAAGTAGAAATAGAATTACAATACTTATACTTCAATGCATTTTGATCAAAAATCTAGAAAAATGATAGAATGTAATGGGCACATTTTTTTTCTTTTTTTAACTAAACACAAGTATCTTCCTACTGGAATTATGCTTGAAGTATCACTGGCCACTAATAACATGATTTCATAAATATAAAATAATACTATTTACTGACCCAAACTATAAGATACATTAGTCTTTCAATGAAGGTTATATCATATTGAAGTTACAATTTTTCATGGACAACTTTTACTCGTTTGTTAATATGTAAATAACAAGGTAGCCTGATTATCCAATGAGGACAATCCTATGCCCTGCAGTGGCATTGTTAAGAGAAACCTACACATTTCTAATATGCTCCCATTTTTTAGTTTTGGGAAGGATGAAATGGTTACAAAATATGACGAAAAAAACACCTCAAGGATCGCCATTATGATCGCTAAACAAATGAAATTTTGGGACTCCCTTTCACTTATCTGATCCATCATCAGGGTTAACTTGTACAAGATGGTAGCTATCTTCTGTGCCAAGGTGTGAACAAGAGGAATCAGTATCTTGGTTCTGCCAGAAGTGATTCCTTATGGACCTGTGTTTGGAACTACTTGCAGAGTATCCTGGGTCAGAAAGCAGATCCTGAATATCTGTTTGGCCTTCAAGCATGCTCAAAACTTGGGACATTTTTGGCCTAAGTGTTGGGGATGCATTGGTACACAAGAGAGCCACATTTATTATAACCATGGCTTCCTCAGTTGAATAGTCTGATCCTAAGTCTGGATCAACCAGCTCCAATAGATTTCCTCTCTCTTGCAGAACGTAGGCCTGAAAGAAGCTTTGAGTTTTAAGGACAGGGACTATTGTTTGATAAAAAAGATGTCACATTTAAATTGTGATGCAATTTGGCAATAGGAATTATGTTGTCATCTGAAACTAAACCGGAAAAGGAAAGATAATATTGCAAGCAAAGTCAGTTTCACCATCTGATAAAATTCTGGTTTGAACTAAAATTGCCATTTGGTCCTCGATAGATGGTCCAATTCTCAAGTTGAACTTAGTAAACCTTTTATTTTCCTTTTGATCCCTGACATTTCAAAATTCATTGAAACTTGTGCTTCTGTAAATTAATGTATCAATAAAAAGTGGCATATTACTGTATTTGTCAACGAAGTTTGGATTTCACTAACAAGGGGATAGATTTGATGGATGAATGTTGAAAGTGGTTGTATGAGATGTTGAAATAGGCATAAGTCGGAGTAAGGAAGATGGATTTCCATTGTTACTACAAATAGTTCTAGTATTGTACTATGAGCAGTAATGTCAGCAAGTCATAACTAGAATCCATGATGGGCTATGTTTTCTATGTACAGAAAGAAACTTCTAAAAGATCAGAAAGCTGTAAGGAAGGAGCACGAAAAGAAGTTTCAAATAAATTGTGATTTACCAAATCAAGAAGGTAAACGAATTCTTCATTGGGTCGGTAATTTGTATTGCTCTTTCCACTTATGGTTTCCAGAATAACAACCCCAAAGCTATAAACATCTACTTTATCAGTTAAATAGCCACGCATTGCATATTCCGGAGCCATATAACCACTGCAAAATAATATCAATGAAAATTTATAAGAATAAATTGTGATAATACTATCAAAAGAGAGTATGTTGAAATTGTTATAACTGGTAACGGATGAAATGATGGTGACCTAAGTCATTCAACAAGGGGTGAATATCACACCAAACTGCATATGACGATCGACCAGTAAACAACAAATATATATCAATATGAGATGAACTTACATGGTTCCGGCAACTCGAGTGCTGATATGGGTAATATCATCTTCATTAAGCTTTGCCAAACCAAAATCTGAAACCTTAGCATTAAAATCTTTATCTAGCAACACATTACTGGTTTTTATATCCCTATGTATGATTTTTATTCTGGACTCTTCATGCAGATAAGCCAGAGCTCTAGCTATACCGAGGCAAATTTTCTTCCTGGTCGCCCAGTCTAGTTTTGCTTTGCAGGCTGGATCTTCTCCTGCAAAAAATTTGATTGGGAGAAGGATGATTAATCGTTGGACTTGACCAAATGTTGATTCAGGTAGCAAGTGATGGTTAAGGTGGTGAAGTAAGAAGCTAACCAAAAAGTGCACGTGATAGACAATTATTTTCCATATACTCATATATCACTATCAACTGGTTCCCTTCCACACAACATCCATAAAGCTTTACAAGATTGGGATGCTGAAGTCCAGATATCATTCCTATCTCATTCACAAACTCGCGGTTCCCTTGCTTAGATTTTGAGGACAGTTGCTTTACTGCAATTACAGTGCCATCGGATAGTAGACCCTGCATCAGTAACAGTGTATATATGTTTTAACATAAAAATAAGGATTAATAGGACTCGGATGGGTCTAATGACTACAGTGCATGGAACAAATTGGAATTCATTGTACACAGAAACTTTTTTTAAGTATCAGGAGATGTAGATAACTCATAATGCACATTTAGTTTCTCAGGTCAAGAAACATCAGAACTTGACTTTGTAAGACAAAGTTGGCAATCAAGAATATACACAGGAGGGGAATTTAAATACCTTGTAAACAGAACCAAAGCCACCTTCTCCAATTTTGTTAGCAGCATCGAAGTTTTTGGTTGCTGTTTTGATTTGTCTTAATGTAAATAATCCTGTCTGCAGGTCTATTCCTCTAAGCTCTGGCGAAAAAGTGCAAATTGGGAGGTCAACAAGAAAGTTTATAACTTCATCCGTATCATATACTACCATTTTCCGTTAACCTTAATCTGAATTCCATTTTCTGTATATGATAATTGATTTTGAAATATGGCAATGCAAACGATATCAATTTCAAGTTTGAGCCTTGTTAATAGAAAAGTTACATTGGGAGAGGTTCTCTCAATTGAGAACCGGTCCAACTAGCACCCAGATTACTTAGGAGTGCCGGATCCAGATTTTTTTTTTTTAAAGGGGAAACAAGCCAAATGAAAAGGGTGTTATTGATTACGATTTGGCAGATATATCACATACCTTTATACACAGAGTCTTGCCCTCCTAACCAGCCCTTCCAACTCATGATACCTAGGAGTATCAGAACAAGAAGCACAAGAGCAGCTGACGTAGCAACTGCCACTATAATAAACGTTCTCTTTCCAGTCCCTGGTGATGGAGGTTTAAAATCTGCGCAAAAGAAGCACTCCTAACTTTCATGGGAAGCAAAAGCATAAAATCCAATCTTTTCCTTTTGCCTATACGTTTAAATTTTCTTATGCATACATTTTATTGCGTTTCTTTACTCTGTTACTTGTCTGAATCTTGCAGTTACAAGACATAGCAGGATTAAGATCCCAACTCAAATGGATGCCACAGATTATCGTTCATTTCAAGTTATAATGCTGGGAGATGATGTACATGATCTGTCATTTGCCTAGCAGTTTGGGAAACCAAAGAAATAGCAAACGGTAAGCAAGAACAAGTATATTAGGAGTAAATTTTACACTCATATTCCAATTTTTATTATATTTCTTTTCACTTTCACATAGTGGTCCTGTCTTCCGCTTTCCTTCTCTGTGATTTTTTAGCATTAACTATCTACGTGTTAGTTAATTAAGGTCAAAGGTATTTTTGGAAGTAGGATCCAACCTTGCAAGAACCCAAGGGAAAAAAATTGAACACTTGATGTCATTTTAGTAAGCAACATACATACATTTGTCATAAACGCTCTCTTCAGTCAATCCATGGCTAGTTTGAAATCTGGATACATATTGATATAACAGTTCTTTTTTAACAATTATGGTCTCTTTACAGCATAAAAAATTCTGTAACTTCAATCCAGAACCACAGTTAGGGACTTTGGTCAAGCAAAGAAAAACACAATCATAAAGATTTAGAACATTATAATGACTTACTGGGATCTACTGATATGGCAGATATCAGAGGTCCATAAATTCCTCTTGTGGGTATGCCAGTCGTCCCCTTTCCAGCATAGTAAAAGTGAATCTTCAAGGAATGTTGCGTGACAGTGGCATTAAATGTCTTCACAATCGGTTTTCCAGTCCCACCAGCTTCTTTCTCAATATTGAAGTCCTTTAGGACCAACTTCCCCTTCATTGAATAAATTCCATTTACATCAATTCACAATTACGTGGAATTCAATTATGGGTCAAAGTGCAAAACTTCCTTGGAAGTTTTGCCTCAGAATAGCTGGGTATCCAAAAATCTTTTGTCTAACAATATTTCCCCGAAAATAATAACAATGGAGCAAATTTGCCTTGGATTTGCTCATAATGATCAGATTATTTCTGGTCTTGTTTCCACTTTTTCAATCATTCTAGATTCAATTTTGAAATATTGGATATTCTGTTATTAACCATTAAAAAAAAAATTAAAATTGATCATTAACATTTTTAATGGTAAAGGGTAATATTGCTTCATTTTTAACATTTCTGAGGCACCATTAAACCCAAAAAAACTTTTTTATACTCAACACTCTTGATTGAAAACCTTCATAACAAATTTTCATCTTAACCTTTCAATTATTTGACATTTGTAAATCATGCAGAATGCAGGTACCTGGATGTAGACGTCAAACAAGCGCCTCCCAAGACTGTAAAATGATCTATCATTGATAAAACGAATCTCTGCAAAGTGGAGCCTAACAGTGTAGTTTCCATTCAATAGACAGAGTCCATAGTATGTGAGAGAAAGGGGAGATAAACGAGCTGTCTTGTATAGTTCTGAACTGGGAGCAGAAACATTGATAAGCTTAGAAGTGTTGGTCATAGTATAGCGATCAGATTCAATACTGTCGTCCATGAAGTTCCCCGTGCTGCTGAGAGCCCAATTCCGGCCATAGTAAAACATTGAAGCACCTATTTGTTCTATGTCCCCTTCATAAATAATACCACTGATATTTTCTTCCTTACCACCACAGTTAATGTGCAAGGAGTAGTCTGTTGGGGGCCAAAAAAAAAAAAAAGCAAAGTGAACCAGGATTGGCAGAAAGAAATCTTCATAAATAATAAATTCAAAACAAATTTTTAAAATTTTTAAAAATAATTTTCGTTGGAATTTTGCTTCCATTTGCACCATACTTCTACTTATATACTAAAAGTCTGCAAACAAACAGATAAAGCTACCTGAAAACCATATAGTACGGTTATATGCTTACATTGGCTGTCCGAATCAGAGCATGGAAAGTTCTTTTTCAAGCACGCATGAACTTTTTTTCTGCAACAAGAAGTGAAATTTAAGATCATGACTTGAAAATAAAATTCAAAACTACTATTAAAGAATATATAGTTTGTGGAGAATTCCTCTAACAATAAAGGGTGAGACTTCAAATTCCAAGCAAAGAAGCCTTACTGTTTATTCACAGAAGAAGAGTAGCTCTCCACTAAATTTCTGGAAAAATTAACAGAAAAATTGTAAATGCTATGGAGTTATCAACATTTCAGGATAAAGAGAGATTAAAGCATAAGTGAAACTCACCCACTCCCTCTTGGACATTCAACTGGACTTGAGCTCTCCCAGCTAAAGTTATTGTTAGAAATATCACTGCGCAACAAAATATATTGAAAATTGTTTATATCATCAATAGCATAACGTTCCTAAAGAAAATCTTAAAAAGAAACTCAACTGCAAGCAGCTCAGAACAAAGGTAAAATTTAGTTCTGACTGATGTATACACTGTGGTCATTGAAGAAAATGTTAAGATAATATAGAGAAGAGCAAAATATAATTAGTCAACATACACATTATTTCTTCCAAGAACCCAGCTAGGTATTGTCCCTGTCAGCTTGTTCCCAGTAAGATACCTACATCAACAAGGTAATTTTGTTGTATTTAACATAAGAATGAGATGTTTGAAGTTTGAACAAGACATTTCACCCATTCCATCCACTTACATGAAGTCTACTTTGTCGAGTTCGTCAAAAGAGGTAGGTATCTTTCCAGTCAAGTCATTGAAACTCAAGTCTCTACAGTAATCGTAAATAATTTTTAATCCTTGTCATATCTCAACCAAAGAAAACAGATTCCAGAAAAATCAATCAACTATTTGAACTCTTGAAAGTCATTTTTTTGGATTGCTTACAAGATTTTCAGCTTTTGCATATTCCCAATGTAGTTGGGGATCTCTCCTTTAATCAAACAACTCCTCAGTATCCTGCATTGTAATTCCAAGTCAAAATAAAATATAGTTACTTTTGAAAGAGTTACAAAAGAAAGAGAAAATATTTGGGCCATTGAGCTTTACAGGGTCCTCATTGATTTCATATAACCCAATGATGGAAAAGATGAGCCTCTTCCTCTCAGATCAGTTATCCTCCTAAGTATTAAAGAGAAAAACAGTTACTCAACATATATACACTTTCTATGACAAGAGAAAATGAACAATTACATTTTCATACAAATCACTTAATCTTATCAAGGCAGATATGCTGGAAGGTATGGGTCCCTCGAGTGAGCAACCCTCAATGTGCCTGTAACAAGAGAAAATTGATATGATGGATAAACTACAGGAAATATTCCACAGAGTAAAAACGGAAAGCATGATATAGAATCTTACAGCTTTTCAATTGATGTCAATCTGCTAATGAAATCCGGTATCCTCCCAGAGAAATTATTGTCACTAATCCTCCTAGAAATGTATTTTGAAAAGAAGTTAGTAAGCAAGCTAGGAACTGCCACAATCGAACAATATTTAGCCATAAAAAAATTTGGATTTGAAAATGTAATTACTCCCCCCGGTCTCTTTGTATTCCACTTTCTTCGTTAAAGTGGGTTTTATGTTACGGATCAGACGAATGATTATTTTGCTCATTGAAAGGAAGCATTGGTTGTCGATTAACTTTGGATGGGTTTTATAAGCTGAGCAGTTTACATAACAAAAGTCACATTATTCATAAGTTTTGAACAGTATGATTCATGTCAGACTTCGCAAAAAGTAGAGACTTACAAATCAGTCAACTTGGTCAACTTTGAAAGTGCCGGCGGCAATTCTCCTGTGAATGCATTTGATGACAGAATGCTAAAACACATTAAATTATCCATGTTAACAATAGAGGATGATATGTCAAGTAAAAAATGCCCTGCATTAATAAACAATGGGAAAGATGCAAAAGAATTACATTTTTTCTAAATTGACCAAGTTTCCAATTTCGGGAGGAATGAGGCCTGAAAATAGGTTCCCTTCAATACTCCTGTAACATTTACACACATACTCTCTTCAAACAAAGTAACAGAAGCAATTTGTAGGGGGGGAACTGTGTAGAAAAGAAAGTTCAGATGGAAGAAAAAGCGTCAGCTTAATTCGTAATAAATAAATTTAGGTTAGCAATTAAATTGGTAGACCAAATTAATTAAATATATGTTTCTTTTCTCTCTTCATAATAAGGCATTAACCAACGTATTGAATCTCATTTGATATACAGGCAAAACTGCATATAAACACGACTTTGATGAAAACAGAAAATGGTTCTTAACATACAGGTTTCTGAGGGTTGTGATATTGGTGAGAACTTTGGGAAAAGGACCTGATAACTTGTTCCCCATAACAGAGCTGCATAGTCAATTGGAAAAAGCTGATAAACTGGAGTTGATTTAGTTATAGATAAACTATATAAGAGAGATACAGTGAAAGAAGAGAGTGAGCACAGAGAAATTGTACTTACAGCACATCCAAGTGCATAGTAGCCCATTGCTGAGGTATAGAACCAGTGAAGATGTTACGACTAAGGTCCCTATGTGAAAGAAGGTGCTTCACAGGATTAGGAAGCTTGACCAATAAATTTTGAATATAAAGATGTGATTGTGATATGGGCGCCCAAGTAACAAAAGAATCATTTAGTTTCACAAGAGAGGATTGGTTTAACTCACAATTGCTTGAGATGCTGAAGCTTGGAAAACTCTGGTGGAAGAGTACCGGAAAGATTCTGAGCCTTCAAAAATCTGCAGATATTTAGAAAGTGGAATAAAATAGAATTTAGAATTAATGCTGTGCAAGAAAGTCTTGTGAGATGAAGGTTCATAATCTGGGTAGCAAATGTGTTAGATTCCAAAAATATAACTCGATGATTTCAACCTGTTTCATATTGGACAAACTGTGAGATATTTTATTATAATATATAATTATTATAGATATTAATTAGGGAATTAATAAAATATTTTGAGTGTGGCCCGTAGTCATTTGAGCCTTAAGCCCAGATAGGGTAAACACTAATCAGCTTTATATAAGGGTGCTCCCTGATGGTGGGAGTAACATATGAAAAAAGCTTGACTGGTTGAGTAATATTCAGTATTCCCATTACTCTTTGAGGTTTTTTGACCGATCACGGCTACTAACCAATTGCCATCACTGTGCCTTCCCCAGTCAGAAGAGACCTGTCACCTTTGATTTAACCTTGAGCTATATTTTGACTCATTATCCATTCTGAAGATACTTTTTCCCTTTTATTAATCTCTGATCCCAAACAAGAAAGGCAAAGCAATGGTGAGAGGTACTGTATTATCTTCCGCTGCTACTTATCTATTGTTAGGGAGCTTTTAGATTATTGTATAAATGATCTATGATTGTAAACTCCGTTCTAACACAAACTGCTTTAGATAACTCACAGAATAGGAAAGGTCAATTCCAAATTATAAGAACTCCCAAAAAGAAAAAAAGGATAGACTAAAATATAGATATAGTTCTTGCAATTTTGAATATGTATGATTAAATTAAAGTGCTACTGACATGTCATGATAGCTATAAAGTATGTGTTCATATGCATATATATTAGTCGGTGAATGAATTTTGTTTCTGTTGGCAAAAAAAAAAAAAAAAAGAAGAAGAAGAAGAATTTTGTTTCTATTATATAGTTATCTTGAAACATGAATAGATTATTTCCTGTCACAGAGGTGTTTCTCAATTCAAATCCCCGAGTGATTGATTAAGATTATATATACAAAGAGAACAGAACAACAAGTAGATGAGAGTGAATCTTCGGAACCCCAAATATGATTCCAAAGCATAACATTAAATATTGTTACAATACAGAAATCATGGAATTTTCCAAAATCCAAAGATTTGAAGTAATGTGAACACTGCCAAATGGTTTGTAGTGGCAGTAGTAGTATTGATAAAGAAGTCAGCTCCTCTCCTAATCTCTCCGGTCTCCTCATGATAGGCGTACATAAGGTACTAGTCCTCCTTGTAGAATACCAAACACAACACAAAGTACTATTCCTGTGGTCCTAAACGTAAGACCTAGTTTGTAGTATTACCTAAGACGGGAGAATCAGAGAGAATCTGAACGTCAAAATGCTGTATTTATCAAAGATTATAGAAACCTATAATTTTTTTTTTTAATTTATTGTTCACCTATCACTACCAAGAGATATTACTTTGTCCTTTTTCTTTTGCATGGCCAAAGCGGAAACCTGTTTTTGGGCGGAGCCACTGAAAGGAACCACACACTACGTGGAATCAAACTTCAGGTTGCATTTCTTTGCTTTTTTTTTTCAAGATGTATTTTTTTCGGGGAAATTTTTTTTTTTTTGCTCACTTTATTGTTCATTATTGTTTTGACCAGCAAATCAGCTAACTTCGAACTTAGACAAGTTAGAGTCGACCGTCTTTAATGACAAGAAATCATGTTCAGCAAAAGAAAGAAGGAAGGAAAGACATCCACGTTCTTTGACCAAATGAAATCCACTTTTTTAATTTAATAATAAAACATCACAAATTTCTCCGAGAACACAAGCTCTTTAGCTGTTCTTTTCTGGATATAAAACTAGAGCTATATAAATGTTTTCCTTTTTTTTCTAAAAAAAATATTTTGACTAATGCATATGAAAACAAACTTCATGGAATCAATTATTAATAAAGTTCAGCCACCATAACAGCAGCTGCATGCCCTTATCCAATGCACCCATTATCCATCTTATCACTAAAAAAGTAAAAATCAAATTAAATTTCAGATTCCCATAATAAAATACTTCTCTGATACTGTTTATAACCTGTTCCAAATATGTTTAATATAAATCAATAAAAATCTTAAACCTCATGCTAAAATTTAACAATTTTACGACTGCATCCGTATTTAATATATAATATATCTCAAAAAAATAAAAATCAAAATAATAATAAATGAATGGTATAATTTTATATTCGTTAGAAAAAATTATCTCTCGACCCAAAACAAACATTCTCTATCCACCGTGTAAATAGAGCAAGAGCAGAAATATAAATTTATCATTAAATTCTTTATGGGCACAAAATACTACTATTACTAGAGAAAATAAAGCATGAAAATAAAAAATAAGCTTCACTCACAATCTTGTCTTTTAAGTTTTTTAATGCATGACTGCATAAATATAAAAAAAATTTAATGTGGTGTATATTATCTTCAAGTTTTTGTGATTAACATCGCAGACAGGCGAAATCTTCTTAAATTTAATCCGTGAAGATTCGTCAACCATGGCTGGAAAAAAGAAGAAGAAAGACCGTCTTCTTCCAGCTCTGGTCTACACATGATTCCACGTGACAGTGTGCCTAGGGTTTTCCCCCTATTATTTAGGTTTTTCTCTTTAAATATTGATCGATGATAGGTCAATTTTGTCCACCCCAAGATTTAAATCTCAGTCATGGTGTATATTTTGTATAATCCTTTGATCTTGAAAGTATAATCCTTTTGCTTTATTTAATTAAAATAAAGATGTCAGTTAAATTGGTTAATATGTGATTTTTTTCTAAAAGATAAAAATTATTTTTCTTAATTCCCTCCCTCTATCTCTTTGACTTGATTACTGTTGAAGGAGCAATAAGGGTAATTTAAAAAAAATGAAAAAAACTAGAAATAAATCATATATTTATGATTAAAATCAACTCTCTAATTAGATTCTTACATTAAAAATCATATGAGTATTTTAGAGAGTGGGCCAACAAAATATAAAATGGATGGAAAATAAAAATTTTAAAAATTCAACTCATTATTAAATCGATAAAAATATTAGTTTTTAATTCATTGATTTAGAGTCGCATGAATTGTAATTATATATATATATAAAATGAATTTATATATTGAAAGTTTTCTATAACATTAAAATATATAGAATAATATAAAAAATAAGGGATAATTTATAGTTTTGACCAAAATGAAAAGAGTAATATTATAACCAAAATAATCAAGTGACATACAAATTTTCGTAATTTTAAAATTAAAAACTAATGGATTCAAACTAGTTTCAATCAATTCAATATATTTAATTCTACCAATAGGTTTGTCGGTTGACTCATTTTCTAAACCAATCCAACTGGACCAAGTGGTTAATTACTAACTTAATGAACTTATTGGTTTTTCCATCATAAAGAATCCAATTCACATTTCATTCACCAGTTAGAGAGAACGTGAGAAATAAAATCCATTACTAGCATTTTCATTCTGATCAGTCCTAAATGCATGAACAGCAAAATTCTCAACCATACCCAAGAACAGAAAATAATGACGGAGATCAATGAACTGTGTGTTTGTGCGTGTGCGTGTGTGTGTGTGTGTGTGTG
>QFDD01005565.1:0-13558 GCA_006871305.1 Vachellia collinsii | reverse complement strand
TCCATTGTTACGCTCCATCCACTTCGTTCTGTGAGTTTATTTGCCATATAAATACTCTGACTCTTTCTGGTACTTTAAGTTTCAAATTTTCTTCCAGATTTGATCAGCACCACGATCATCCTCCCCTCCTTGCAACCATTCCCGCTTAATTTCCATCTATATTTGGGTGTATCTCAAGCTGTGTGTTTTCTTGAAATGTCGTGGTTGACTTCACTATCTCCTTCCACAGTCTCGAGTCATTTGCCTTGGCTAGAATAGCGCTCCTTCCATTCTGTTCCCTTTCATATTTTCCAGCAAGTACCTTCACCCACAAATCATCTGCCCGTTGATGCATTCTCCAAATTAGTTTGAGAATGAATGCGTCATTCATCAAACGGAGCTCACTTGATTCCTACCCCTTCTACTATATATTTTCTTTGGCTTAAATGAAATCTTTAGTATTTAAGGACTGGATCTATGATTCACTGGTTAAACCTCACCTACTTCGGTACTTACTTATGTACAAGAGACGCCGAATAGGGTGCTTCAAGATTGGATTTTTGGTCAAGTTAATTTTTTTCCTGGTTTCCTAGAAACTGAAAAAACAAAAGAAAGTTGGTAGGTAACTTCAAATGATCCCCACCCAAGAAGCATTGGATCCACATTTGGTGTTACGTACTGTGCTCATCATGTTTGATGAATGCTGAGATTCATCATATTTTAACCATCAAGGTTTAATCTGGTCAATTCAGATTTTATATATTACAATAATTATTTTTAAAAAATAAAAATAATATCTGCATTGTCCCGATGAGATATTGGGTTTTTGGGAACAGTTGACGTGATGATTATTGTTTGTGCAAATTAAACAGTGGACGCAGATGAGCAACGCAACTATTAAAAAATCCATTTCGTTTATGATTTTTGTTTGTGCAAATTTCGGGGAAAAATGCTTTCAAAAAGAGTTCGTGGAACCAGCAGTATAAGATAAAGCTAACAGTGCAGTATCTGATATAAGGATGAGAGAGAGTATCAAGACGGTTAGGCTAATGGTGTTTGTTAATGTTCTGAAACGATATACAGTGATCGATGGAGGAAGGGAGAAATTAGAAAGAGTTAAGAAGTGTGCTCGAGAGTCAGATCAGTTGTCTCTCTCGTTACAGATTAGCAAAATAAATAGATCAATTCGTGATTTGCTAGCCGTTAAACAATTGCAGTATTGCTCCGTGGATCTAGGCAGCGTTGATGCTGAATCCGTGGATCACAACGGTCTGGTCCGACATTCATGGGGTTGTGAGACGGTCGTGGACCAAGGACGAACGTTGGTGTTGTTGGGTAGACGGTCGCTGATGCTGGTCGTAGGAATGAGGCTCCTGGTAAGCCTTAGTCGCAGGGACTGTTGTTGGGCCTCGCTTTGGACTATCGTTGGCAACTGGGCCGTCGTGGCTAATTGGGCTAACTGAGCCTAAAGTCATTTTTTGGGTATACAATTTTTAATATGAAAACTAATTGATTTTTCTGATAAGATTCAAAAAATCAAATAAATTATTTAGTTATAATATATATTCTAAAATACTTATGTAAATCATCAAATTATATATCATTGTATACGTTAGAAAAATAGTTTAGTGGAAAACATAAATGTATCAATTAATTAACTTTTTTCATCTTCTAAAAAAAATTAACTAAGTATAAGAGGGATATCATTATTTTATACTTTTGGAGCCTTTCACCCTTCCCTATTTCTGGGCAGTTACCACTCATTTTATAACTTGTTTGGATTAATTTTTAAAAAGTAATTATATAAAATAAATATGTAAAAAAAGTATTTCAATTTATATAAAAAATTTTCTGAAACGTTAACAAATAAAGTTAACATTTGAAAGGAATTATTTTTTAGCCCGAGAGGGAAAACAATTAAGATGGAAAAAGCAGAGGGGTCACAGCTCAATGGCGCCCTGTCCAGCGTGTCATTTTTAGCGGTTTTGTTCTCTTCCCACGGTTTGTGTTTCCGGTAGATGGCGGTTCTATCCTTTGCCTTCTCTCTCTTGTCGCGTTTCCGCTTCCGCATTTGGATCTCCCTCGATTTTCTCGATACCATTCTTCTCGCTTTCTTTCATTGATTTTGCTCTTTCTCTTTCAGTACATTTATCCATTCCAATTCTTGTTACAAATCCCTCTTCTCTATCGTTGTTTTTTCTGTTTTCTGCTATTTCGGAGTCATTCAAGATTTTTGTCAGACTTTCGTTTCTCCAGATCTGTTTTGCTTACACTGCTAGTTTACTCTATCTTCTTTCTCAGAAAATTTTCTCTTGTTTTACGTTTACGAAACTGGGTTCTTGTTTGTCAAATCAACTTGCAGGCATCACTTAACCCTGTTCCGTTTTTGTTCATCGTCTTATATTATCCCATCTGGATTTGACAAAGCTTGACGCTTTACGATTTGAGATTTTGGATAATGGTCACAGTTAATCTGGGAATTCTTCATTATGTGTTGGACCATGTTTATGGTGCATTCATGCATCGATCGAGGATTAGCACTCCCTTCTTCTCCAAAGGATGGGGTGGCCCCAAACTTGACATGCTCGAGAAAATGATTAAGCAGTTGTTCCCCGAAGTTGCAGGACAAAATTGGCCTCCCATTTTGATTCAACCCATGTGGAGGACGATTTGGGAAACCAAGACGGCTTGTTTGAGAGAAGGGGCATTCAGAACCCCTTGTGATGATCAACTGCTGAATGCCTTGCCTCCTGAGAGCCATAATGCAAGGGTTGCATTTCTGGTGCCCAAGAACGTTCCCCCGGAGAAGATGGCTTGTGTGGTTCATCTTGCAGGTAACACGCTATAATTTATCTTCAACAGGAGACTATCAAAGTTGATATAATGGTTTACGAATTTTGAAACGACAATAGATTGACTGATAAGTCCTGGATGGGGAACTTGGGTTCTTATGGGTTGGATGGTCACTTCCTGGATTACGATTGAATGCGATGGTAACATCGATTGCCATAAAAGGGGAGAAAACAGAAAGGAACAAAATTTTTTAAAACTTTTGAATTTGGTAATATCTCTTCGTGCATTTTGCTTTGTGGAAAATGGATAGAAATAAATATTTTCTTTAGGCTGCCCTGTTTAGGATACATGCAACGATACAAATGCTGTATATTTTTAATCACAAAGGGGTACAATTGCAGTCTCAATAGTTTAATCTGTGCAGTATAGTATCGTTTCATTCTGATCTTATACGTGGATGAACTGTAAAGGATGGAAGTAGTGAAGGACATTGTGATCTCGCTCATTTTAATCCACGTTAGCTATTGTGTTGGTAAATAGGACTGAACTGCTTCAACCAAGCTGGGTGGACATAAATCATAAATTTATTCTGGATGAATCATCCCCAAATTTTGCAATCGCTTAGTCTAAATTAGGTATCTAGCTTGATCTCTTACTGGCTCCTATTCAGCGCCATCAGGATGTCATTGATCTGGTCAGAAATCCTGATTTCCCAAGTTTGGCCGGTCATTAGCACGTTAAGAATTTTCTCCTTTGGTGAGTTTGGTGGTTGGGCCAACTGCATAGAGGGTTATGTTGAGCACTCATACGAAAACTGAGAGTGAATTGTTCCCTTGTATGCGTAAGTTGTAGTATTTTGTGATCCTTTTTTTCACAGGCAGGCATCAAAGACTGACATGAGACACTTATTTTTATAAGGTCATTATTTAGCTAGGAGAAACACCAGTTCATTAAATCCGGATGACAAGACTTCTCTTCATCCGTGAATATGTCCCTTGTCATCTTGTTTAGTAGCTGTATCTTTATGTTTAAAAAAACAATTGCAGGAACTGGTGACCATACCTTTGAACGGAGATTGCGTCTTGGGGGACCTCTGGTGAAGGAAAATATTGCAACCATGGTACTTGAAAGGTAGGGCTCAATTTCTTTTTGAAACCAAAATTATCATCTTTTAAACCATTTTTTTAATATAAACTTACATGTGTCATCATATATATGTGCGTCTGTCTCCGTGTATCTATGCATGTAAATGCAGTCCATTCTATGGTCGAAGACGCCCTATGCTGCAATGTGGTGCCAAACTTTTGTGTGTCAGTGACCTTTTATTGTTAGGAAGAGCAACCATTGAAGAGACCCGAAGCCTTTTACACTGGCTTGATACTGAGGCAGGCTTTGGCAAGATGGGTGTTTGTGGACTTAGTATGGGTAAGATTCATCTGGACTGGAATCCATGCTAATGCTCAAGCTACTAGATCTTGATTGTCCTGTTTTTCTTTTGACCATTACTAATTTTTTTTTTTTCCAATTTAGACACAACACATGGGAAAAAATTAGTATGATTGGTTGAACTACTGAGTCTCATTGACGTTATCAAAATTTGAAAAACAGTGCCTAGTGGAGTGATTGAGAGCATTTGAATTCCTAACTTTTGGACCCTTGCAGTTCCAATTTCATATGTATTTGGATATCTGTATGAACTTTAGGAGGAGTGCATGCAGCAATGGTCGGATCACTTCACCCTACACCTATTGCAACTCTCCCTTTTCTATCACCACATTCTGCTGTTGTAGCATTCTGTGAGGGAATTTTAAAACATGGCACAGCCTGGGAAGCACTGAGAGAGGATCTTGCAGCACAGAAGGCTGCAATGACTCTCGAAGAGGTAAGAGAGAGGCTGCGAAATGTTCTCTCTCTCACGGATGTCACACGCTTTCCAATTCCCAAAAATCCCAATGCTGTGATATTTGTTGCTGCTACAGTAAGTTCCAGAACCTGCTATCGCTTAAACACCTTATGCATACACAGACACTCGGTGAAAATTGAAAGTAATTGACATCTAATTTTTTAGCTGCCTTTCCATTTCCGTTGATCAATTTTGAGGCAGTTAAAAAATGAGAATCATTTTCTCTGAAATGAAGCATTCTGAAAAATGGGAGTCCAAACCATATGTCATTGTTGGTCAGCCTTACTTTATTTCTGGTTCAAAATTGGGCTGTGGATCATTTGGATTCTGATTATACAATTTTCTCTTTTGATTCCATTTTCCCTGTATCTTCGATTTTCTTTTCTAGTGGATATTTTTGTCCGTATCAGTCAAGAGTCCAGCAAAAAAGTTTCAAGTACGTTCTGCTGTTATCTTTGTTTACCTGGTGTCTTCTACGTTGTTACTTTTTAGGGGTAATTTTTTCTGTTGCAGTTTAGAATGGTGAATTTTGCACATTTTTATTGAGATACATGCAGTTGACTAGATTTCTCCGCTTATCTTTTATTTTTCTGTATGGTTTTTTCTTAAGAATCTTCACTGTGAAAGTTTAGGTCCACCAATCTACTTATAACTGTTAGCACCGTTTGCAGGATGACGGATACATCCCAAAACACTCGGTGCTGGAACTTGAGAAAGCTTGGCCGGGTTGTGAGGTGAGGTGGGTCACTGGTGGTCACGTCTCATCCTTCCTTCTCCACAATGGCGAATTCCGCAGAGCTATTGTCGACAGCCTTAATAGATTATCCTGGAACCAGGACACTCCTCTGTGAGCGCCAACTTACAAGGAGTGCTCAATGCTTCGACTCTCATGATTCGTCATTGTATCCCTTCAGTATTCAATTAATTATGTCAAATGGTAGCTGATTTTAGAGTGCCCATTCATTTGATATAAAATGGATCGAGAAAAGGGCTTGTACATTAATTTGCCCATTGTAATTCGAAATTGTACAGGAAAATTGAAATAACTCAGCCCACGTTTCTTTAAAGTTTTTCTTTCTAGTATCCCCCCCCCAAATTTTTTTAGGATGGGTAGAGGGCAAGGAGGTAAGTTGAAGAAATTCGTTTGAATTGCAGAATGATTTAGCTTCTGCTTGCATCTTAAGCTACAAGGTAAATTGGCGAGACTTTTATATAAGATCAGTCTATTAATCTGAGAAAGGAATACACTTGAATTGGGAACTGGAAACAATGAGGCAGTTTTGAAGAATTTGAGGAAGCCTTTTCTAATGACTATGAGTTTAATTCCCGGAGGTCCATTCCACAGAAAGGAAGAGTCTTTGTAGCTTGATGTGATTCATTGAGAATAGAATGACAGGATCAGATGCAGGTATATCCATCTACCTTTCCTTGAACCATTCGAACCCCATGTTTCTCAGTTCTCCAGAAACAGCTTGAATTTGGCTATGGTTGCTCCTTGTGTCGTGTTTGGTAAATATAAGGGTGGAGAGGTCTGAGTTTATGGGAGAGCAATAATCGACCGGCAGGAAAACGAGAGTGTGGTGGATGTATTATCCAACAGCGCATTGCTCATTATTATATCAATTACGACGATGTTTTGGCTTTCAATTGAAAACAAGGGTAATTTCATATTTCTACTTCTTAGTCTTTACTGATAAATGTAATAACAACGATTGAGAAACGAGAATATTCAAAAGTGAAATCCATAACAGTAACTACACCGCAGTATAGCCTAAACCAAGTGTGGTTCAAATATCAAACTTTTGGGGCATCTCTTCTGGTCTCGGTCCTTTCTATGTGCATGCTTTTATGGAATAGAACAAGGGAATATGTAAACAGAACAAAACTTTGAATAAAGATGGCAGAATAATGGTATAAAGCACCTTTTTTGGAGCGTCACTTGCCCCATAAGCTTTCTCCGATTCTTCCCCTTTTCTTTACACTGCTCATCCTCACACCACCAAAACCTCTCAGCCTTATCACTTAAGCGACCGGCTATCCCTTCCACGTTAATTAGCTATGCTGTGGCATACAATGGAACCGTCCATTCTGTTTTAACCTAGCTACTAAAAACTGTTCAAAGAATCTAGGAAAGTGGGCAGAGATTTATGTATTAGTCTATCTGTATTTTATTCTCACACAAATTTTTGTTCTCTCAAGTGGGCTATCTGCTATATCTTTTGACAACGAAATTTTAATCACCGGCTTTTATTATCTCTACTTCCTTACCAAGTGACTATATGACCCGTTCTTGTATCATTCTGCGTTTAGATAAAGCAGAGATTCAACAGCATTGTTTCTCTAGCGCAATATTTCCTCAACATCTTTGTTAGTCCCTCTTTAGTTTGTCTAGTATCTATATGCCAATGCCAACATTTTTTTTGTGTTTTATATGAACGCAAATTGGGACAACTTATGAGGCATAGAAGATGCTTTATACAAAAAGTAGGCCCGAGAAGAGACTTAATGCTTTACTCGAAAAAATGTCACGAATAACTGTCTTAAAAACACCAAGATCATGACATGGAAAGAAAGGCAACCGCAGGTTCAGAGGGACACAAAAAGATTAGCAGTTTAAAACACATACAGATAAGTGAGGAATAAAGGGTAGGAACCTTTGCATATTTCGACTTGTTCATGAGACTTTCATGTCATAGTCTCAAACCCGACAGAGAGTCTAAACTTCATATCTCCATTTTCCAGAGTCCAAAACTACCATTGTCCTCTAGAGTGTCGTTCTGAGTTCCTCCCTCTGCTTCATAAGCAACAAAATCAGGGAATGAAAATTGATTTTAGCACAGGACAATAGTGACCTGAGTTTTAATTAGCAACAACCAGAAATTTTCAAAGTCATAGTTTCCAAAGGGGAAGAATACATACCCAATGGGATCCCAAGCTGCTTCAAAGCCAAAAGAACAAGACGATTACAAGCTGAAGGACACAAAACCTGAGCTGGGAGAAAAATGGCCGCATGGTGGACAACGTGGGGGGAGTGGGTGGATTGCAAGCGACAGGGCCACCAGCACCTACGACCTCGTGGAACAGATGTTCTATCTCTATGTCCGAGTGGCGAAAGCCAAAGACCTACCTCCAAATCCTGTGACAGGAAATTGTGACCCTTACGTAGAAGTCAAGGTCGGGAACTACAAGGGCAAAACAAGACACTTCGAGAAGAAGAGCAACCCCGAGTGGAAACAGGTTTTTGCATTCTCCAAGGAGAAGATACAATCTTCAGTTGTTGAAGTGTTTGTCAGAGACAAAGAGATGGTATCCAGAGATGACTACATCGGAAAAGTCGAATTTGACATGCATGAAGTTCCAACCAGAGTACCCCCAGATAGCCCTCTGGCTCCTCAGTGGTACAGATTAGAGGACAGAAGAGGAGAGAAAAAGGTGAAAGGAGAAGTGATGCTAGCAGTTTGGATGGGAACACAAGCTGATGAAGCATTTCCTGATGCATGGCATTCAGATGCCGCTTCAGTACAAGGAGAAGGAGTTTACACAATTCGATCCAAGGTTTATGTTTCACCAAAGCTGTGGTATCTCAGAGTAAATGTGATTGAAGCACAAGATGTAGAGCCAAACGATAAAAGCCAACCACCCCAAGTGTTTGTGAAGGCTCAAGTTGGAAATCAAGTACTCAAGACTAAGGTATGTCCTACAAAAACAACCAATCCTCTCTGGAACGAGGATCTATTGTTTGTAGCTGCAGAGCCGTTTGAAGAACAACTGGTGCTAACTGTGGAGAATAAAATAGGATCTTCAAAAGATGAAATTGTGGGTAGGATAAGCATCCCACTTAATAAGTTCGAGAAGCGTTTGGATCATCGTCCAGTTCATTCTCGGTGGTTCAACCTAGAAAGTTTTGGGTTCGGTGCTTTGGAAGGGGACAAGAGGCATGAGCTCAAATTCTCCACTCGAATTCACCTCCGAGTGTGTCTCGAAGGTGGCTACCATGTTTTGGATGAATCTACGTTATATATAAGCGATACAAAACCAACCGCGAGACAGCTATGGAAGCAACCGGTTGGAATTTTGGAAGTAGGAATATTGAGCGCTCAAGGGCTCCAACCTATGAAGACCAAAGATGGAAAATCAACCACAGATGCTTATTGTGTTGCCAAGTACGGACAAAAATGGGTGAGAACAAGAACCATCACTGATAGCTCAAACCCCAAATGGAATGAACAATACATGTGGGAAGTACACGACCCTTGCACTGTGGTAACTTTGGGAGTTTTCGACAACTGCCATTTGGGAGGCACTGAGAAGCCATTATCAGGAAGTGGAGCCAAAGTTGATTCCAAAATAGGAAAGGTAAGAATTCGCCTATCAACACTGATCATGGATAAGATATACACTAACTCTTACCCTTTACTTGTTCTACGTCCTTCTGGATTGAAGAAGACTGGTGAGCTTCAATTAGCTGTTAGATTTACTTGTCTTTCCTTAGCTCACATACTTTACCTCTATGGGCAACCATTACTCCCCAAAATGCATTATCAGCATCCATTGACTGTGAATCAATTAGACAGTCTGAGATTCCAAGCCATGAACATTGTGGCAGTAAGGCTAGGAAGAGCAGAGCCACCTCTGAGGAAAGAGGTTGTAGAGTACATGCTTGACGTGGACTCTCACATGTGGAGCTTAAGGAGAAGTAAAGCTAATTTCTTTAGAGTAGTATCAGTATTTTCAGGTGCAATAGCTATGAGCAAGTGGCTGGAAGAAGTTAAAAAATGGAAGAACCCAGTGACCTCAATTCTAGTACACATCTTATTCGTCATATTAATCAGCTACCCTGAATTGATCCTCCCCACTATGTTCCTATACATGTTTGTAATCGGAATATGGAACTTCCGATTCAGACCAAGGCATCCGCCACACATGGATACAAAGCTTTCGTGGGCAGAAGCAGCACAGCCTGATGAACTGGACGAAGAGTTTGATACTTTTCCGACTTCGAAGGCTCAGGATGTGGTGAAAATGAGGTATGATAGGCTGAGGAGTGTGGCGGGAAGAATTCAGACGGTGGTCGGAGATATTGCAACACAAGGTGAGAGATTTCATGCACTGCTGAATTGGAGGGACCCAAGAGCGACTTGTTTGTTTGTGATGTTCTGTTTGGTGGCGGCTGTGGCTCTGTACATAACACCTTTCAAGATGATCGCTGCTCTTGTTGGAGTTTACTGGCTACGCCACCCCAGGTTTCGAAGCAAAATACCTAGTGCTCCGAGCAATTTCTTCAGGAGATTGCCTTCTCGTGCTGATACTATGCTTTAAGCCCCCAACAATATAATCGTCTTCCTTCCTTTCTTCTTTTTTTTTCTTCAGCAACCTTTGTTATTCTTCATGTTATTTGGCACTGAGCTGTTTTCAACATAATGGCTGACAATGACTCAGCAGCGCTGAATTCTTTTATGGCCAGTCTGTGTTATTATTATGAACCTGCTATTTATGTGCCTTCAAATATTGACCTAAGTCCCAACAATGAATAAACTGATTGGCAAAAAAAAAAACAAAAAAACCAATGAATAATGGTAACTTTGAAAGAAGATAAAACAAAAAAACCAATGAATAATGGTAACTTTGAAAGAAGATATACAAGGACTTTGGGAAAACATTCAATTTTAGAAAGTAAGATGTTTATTATTTCTTAAAATAAAAATGAGATTTCTCCTTTTCAATAGCGAGTATGTATTTATAGTTTGCCACTTAATCGTAAAATAAGACAAAGTAGAATAGATAAGAAGTTAATCTACTAAAAAAAATGACGGCGCAAATATTAAAATTTGTGAGCCATTTGATAGGGTAAATTGTTGATCGGTAAATTGTTAATTTTTTTTATTAAACACATGTATAATTTTACTAAAAATAATTATATTTTAAATATTATCGTTGCTTAACATACATTCTTCCTTTCTGTAAATTTGAATTTTGGTCCGTGAAATAATATGAACCACTTCAGGCAAAGTTTCATGGTATTTTGTAATCGTTGGAAACACAAATGGGCTGGACTCTAGCCCAATGGGCTTCAAATATCCCCTGCCTTTACTTGTTCTACAGAATTGGGCCATTGTTGAACTACGTGGCCCATAAATAGCTAAATCATTTACTGTTTAGAATTCATAAGATACATGGGGAAAATGTATTTATTTAGTCAAAACATCTATTGATGGACCGATGAGAAAAGAGAGAAGAGTGAACTTTGTTGCTTGAGAACAAAGTTAAGGTAGTGAGTGCCCTGCCTCCCGAAGAGACAAAGGGATCCCATTGAACCGTAATAGCTTTAACAAAGGGAAAAGCAATCACAATTGAGTACTAATTAAAATATGCGCCTAAATTAGTTTTAATTTGGCTTCTCACAAGATAGATAAATTGACTGTCTGGTGCCAACCTCAAGAGTAAGGACCACCAAATAAAATCGAAAAAAGGAAAGGGAATTAAGTCCGGGACCTAATAATGTAAAGTCTCTTGAAGTTCATCAAAATATTGGCATGCAGTGAGCCATGAAAGTCCAGATGGACGTTTTGGTTCTTTCATCTCTCTCACTCCTTTTTCTCAGCCAGAAATGGCCACAAAAGCATTCGTGTAATGATTTTCCGGTGAATATATCATCAAGATCACAGACGACACAGAGAGAGGTAGGTCAACTGAGTCAACATTTAATTCCTATATTAACCATCTGTCTATTTCTATACAGTTCTCGCTGGTAAGAACCCAGATTAAAGATAGTAGCTGGCAGCACACAGATTAGATAACACTGACTCAATCTGTATTCCTGAGAAGATGAAGAAGAAGCTACAACAACTAGTCATCATGATGGCTATGTATATATATAAATATATATATATGATTAGGCTGGTGGTGATTAATTGCAGAGGCAGAAGGCAGTGGCTATTCCTGGCGGGGGCGAGCCACCCACAGAGAGCTGAGGGCCCTCAGACGATAAGAGTACTCCGCCATGGCCAGCAAACACCTCGCCGCCTGACGCGTCGTTAGGATCTGATGCAGACGGTGAATCGTTTGGTGCCGAAGACTATCCGCCTGTAAGTTTTTTTTTTTCATTTCATTTTTTTGGTTCAAATTACAGTTTATCTCTCTGTCACTCAAAATGATAATATAATAAAATAGAACAATGAACCTTAATTATGCATGTTGCTTTTGAAAACTATTAGTACATGGCATTGTCAGCAACCAACAACCAATAGACTTTGTATACATTATTATAAGGTTAGGAGAGCCAAAGTACGGTGAATTAATGCATATTCTCTTTCCAGCTTTTGAAACAAAAAAATAAAAAGGTCAACGGAACAATTTGGGACATTTTCTTAGATGATGATTTTTCAATATCAGGACATTATATTTTCAACCATTTGGTTTTCCCTATCCCCGTAATCAATCATGATCCTTCTGAACCTACAGCGACCAAAGAGGGGCTAGTTCAATTCCATTTTTTGGCTCCTGGTACAGATTCTACAGATTTGTCAAATTACGACTCGTGCACACTCACATGTATGGATTAGGAAGGGAATTGTGATAAAGTTCTTAATCATTATGATTATGGGTTTCTCTAGCTAGTTTTGAATATGTGCTATATATATTTGTTGAATGTTAAAGTCAGAAAAAGAGTCTAGAAGGTGAGTGCCTGTGTTCTTCGGTGACTTTTAATTAATTCACCTCATTCACCCATAGAACCAAATAGTTGGTGAACCAACCTAATGACCCAGAGGTTGTTCTACGTAGAAAATTATGACATTTGATATCTGTGGTCAACCTATGCTCCGCTTTTTGGACCCTTTTTCCCCCATTTGCTCTCGTACCTATATATACATGCATCAATTCTATAAGATCGATATCTTAGAATTAAAATACGTGTTTACATTGTTTGACATAGACTAATCATAAATGTCCCATCATAAGTTTGGTGAACACTAGACGACAGACATGGTGTGAATGGAATTTGGACGGAACAAATTCCATCAAGTAGGCTAATTAATTTGGACCACCTAATTAATTAGTCAGTAAGATCATTCACTCATTTATCGACAGCATCGTAAAAGTCAAATCCTGCTTCTACACAGATGTCTGAATTTAAATCAAGGGTTGTTGGTTTGAATATAATTTTTATTTATGTCCGTGATCCATCTAGCTTTCCAAAGCTAGGCCCCGAATTTACCCCTTTTTCAAAATGAAATTACTAGTCAAAGAGAATTTTAATTGATTTGTTTGAAACATACTGATAATAACTAATAAATAGGATCAGGGGGAAATTTACAGATACAGTAGTATGGTATGGTTGTATTTGAGTTTTTGGATGTCATTTTATATTGATATATATTCTAACACAAGAACATGGTGATTCTCACGGGTCCTAGCTAGAAGGAATGATCCTTAGTAACTTGGGAACATTGGATGTGAAAGTTTGTAGTTTGAGGAAATATTCAACAAAGGGAGTTATGGGGAAGGGTTTATGGAATGGGTCTTCAAGTCAAACGGTTACGACCATGACATCATCTAGATATGGGTCTCATTGTGTATCTCTGGATGAGGATTATTTCAGTGAGGGACCACATGTACTAATAACCTGCCTTCGTATCACGTCTATATTCTTTTAGATTCAATAGTGAGTATGTTTACATGGGGAAAACTAACTTGACAAATACATACGAAACTATACAGTTTTATATAGCGTGTACCCCTGCAATGCAAGAATCACAATTTATAGAAATGGAAAATAATTAGTTATGCTACCATTTATTTACGTACACACAAGGCCTTCCTTCAATTAATGGACCACCTCATGTGCATTTAATTAATTATACTATTATTATTATTATTATTATT
>QFDD01005564.1:0-16312 GCA_006871305.1 Vachellia collinsii | reverse complement strand
ATCTGAGGACTGGACGTAGGTCAAGTGGACCGAACCAGGATAAATCTCTGTGTTGATTTCTTTCATACTCTGTTTTACATCTCACGTTTGCGAAAATTTTATTAAGACCAATTCACCCCCCCTCTTGGTCAAATCCGATCCTAACAGTGGAAACCATCTGTATCTTATTCTTATGTATTTAATTTTGCATGCTTGTCTATGCCATATTTGTTATGCGTGATGTGATGAAGTCATACAGGATAACTTCCCCTAGGCCCCCTCCGACAGTGTAGGGGTTTCATGTTTACATTCCTAAGGGATGGCTTCATTTGGGTTACCCTCCACAGGTGTGGGGTGTTATGTGAACCCTCCGAAGGTATATGGTGCTTTGTGAAATGATATACGTATGAATATATGGCTTGTTTTTGCATGATTGTGAGTTATATATGTGATTATCTGATAAAATATGGTTTCTAAGGAGTTTTTTGAATCTCACCCTCAAAAATACAGCTAAGGTGGATAGCTCAAGAGGCAAGGAAGTGGTGAATAAAGAGGTGGAGAAGGTGAGAAGGATGGATAATAAAGAGGGAAATGGAAGAACCCCCTTTACATATGATTTTGGTTAATTTAGTGGTTAGGAATTTATTTTGGTATAAACTTGGATGGCTTAGATGGTTATATATATAATTGTATAAGTCATGTATGTAGTAGATATGAGACTGAATGTGGTTGTGAGGGAATGTCTCCCCACAATGTACAGGTAACTATTATCCATGACGGGTAACTAATAGATATTAAAGAATTATTATAAGTAGATGAACCTAGGGAACAATTTTAAAGGAAAAACTATTTTCAAAGTACAACTATAGAGTATAAACCTAGGATCAAACATGGTTCTTTGAATCTAATTGGGAATGACAGCTTTATATAAATGTTGTTTTAAAAAGTTTAAGATTTTTGGGAAAATCCCATCAAACAGATGTGGACAAAAGATATTTTACGGAAAGGTAGGACTCTTTTGCCTAGATGGATTTTAGAATGGGCAGGATTAAGGAGAGGGTGTGACAAAAAACATGTTTATCTAAACAATCAAATTACCATAATTTATTTACATAATTAACTTTAGGACAAAACATAGATTAAATTGTTTATATCTATTGTTTCAAGTTCTTGGGTCACAATTGTCATTCACCCTAACTATTTGGCAAGATGTGTATGCACATTTGTAAATTACTTATGAGCACTAGCAAGTCTTTGATATAAGATTTTATAATGTAAATTATTATTTGCAAATCTTCATATGGACAACTATTATTTTCCTATTATTAGTTGTTAAAATAAATATATGCATTTGTAAATTAACCCATGAACTTAACCTAATTGATATTAGCAACGTGACCTAAATTTCTTCCTTAAATTGAATAATACATGAGTTGGTTTCGCTTTAATCTAACATGATAACAACATTCATGTTCCTTCAATCAATAGTGTTCTTTAATTGAGTATTTTGAGTCAATTGTCTAATATTCTATTTCGAATATATGATGTGTGATCCTACGTGGCATGATGGTGTCATAGTTGATGTCCACATCCTACACAATGATCAATTCAGACAGCGCACTCACACACATGTATATAATATGTATGAAAGATATCATATCAAATACAATCTAAGTCAATTATATATTATATAAGAAAACTGTTATGAATTTGAGGGAATGAAAATAGAGAAAGAGAGAAAAAAATGGAGCAATGGAAATAGCTCTTGTTTTTTATCTTCAGGATATGCCTTATATTTATAGGTATGAATTACAGTATCAAGATATATCAATATCAGAGATTACATAAGATATTAAGGGGATACATAATCGGGGATAATGGGAGATATGGACATCCACATAATAATATTTATAACACTCCCCCTTAGATGTCCATGACTAAAATATGCCTCATTAAAAAAACTTCAACTAAGAAAAACCCAATGGGACAAAAACCTAGTAGAAGAAAGAAGAGTACATAGTTTATTGATACACTTCACAATGCTGCCTCATTAAAAACCTTTCTAGGAAAACCCAGAGGGACAAAACCTAGATAAGGGAAAAAGAGTACAGCATGTATCAACTCCCCCTCTTAACCACATCACTCAATATTTTTGAGTTTGTGAAGTCAAATATTTATAGCATAAAATGACTTAGTGAACAAATCTGCTGGATTTTCATTGGGACGACTTTGTGGGATGATAGTTTCAGTTCCTTTTGGAAGGTCATGAGTAAAGAAGACTTTAGTTAAATAAGCTTTGCTCCATCACCCTTTATATAGTTGTACCTACACATGTAAACAAGTATACTAAGCAGCATCTAAATAAATGATCATTCATACTTAGATATATCTGAGCATAATAACCTCATAATCATAATACCTCTGAGATAACGAAGAATATATTTCACTCTATTCTACTGTACTTGTAAAGTTGAAGAACTATGTCTTGGTAATAGATTAGTGATAAATGATATGCCAGGGTTTGTCATATTAGCAAGGTACATTCGTGCCCAAATAGCATTTAAGTAGGGTGCTTTTGGACCAAGTAGTCCTTCATCTTCTTCTTCGCTAATTTCTCAAGGTCTAAAAAGGTTTTTATCAATCTGTAGAGATTTCACAATCATTTTTGTTTCATAATGAATGTGACTTATTTGAGAAAAACTATTATAGAAAATTCATCTCAAAATCTCTCTACAAACAATCATTTTCCTTTTGGAACTCTTCAAGAGTTTCAATGATGTTGATATCATCAACATAGCCAACAATAAAGGCAAACTTACATATATTTTCATTAAAATGCACATTGATTGCTTCAAGCCATATAAAGACTTGTCTAACCAAATTTGATATTGTTCTCAAGAATTTGCATTTGGTGCTTCTGGCATCTTGAGTCCTTCAGGGACTTTCCTATAAATGTTACTATCAAGTGTGTCATGTGAATGTACAGTCATGACATCTATAAAACCCAAGTCAAGCCTTTTATTTACTGCTGGGTTAATTAAATAATAAAAAGTAATCACATCCACTACTGGTGGATGTATTTCTTCTCAACTTATACAAGATCTTTGTGTAAAGCACTAGGTTATAAGACGTGTCATATATCTTATAACTTCACCTTTTTCATTTATCTTTCATACAAATACCCATCTATATTCAATGGTTTGCATCTGTCGGTGTAAGGACTACAAGTCCTAAAACTTTTCATTTTTTCAATGACAGTAATTCTGCATTAATGGCTTACATCCATATGGCCAATCATTTCTTTATTGGCACTTAACAATGGATATTGGCTCATGATCCTCATCATTCATTACATCATATACTATTTTATAAATAATGATGTCATCAACGTTGACTTTGTTTCAGTCCCATCAGATTCTATAGTTTATTGAGATCTCAACATTTTCAAATTCGTCAGGTACCTGAGTCTCTTTTGGGACTACAATATTCTCTTATGGAGAAAATAACTCTTCAAGAGTTGACTCTTTTGGAGCAAGTAAATTTTCTTGATTAACCTCAACTTTACCATCTATATTGTTAGCTCCTTTTCTTTTGTGAGGATTTTAATGTTTTAAACCGATGGGTCTTTCATGCTTCAGGCATGCTTTAGATTCATTCATAATATATTATCCTTCTGGGACATTCATTCTTATAGGAGCACTTAGCAGCTGGGATATGTGACTTTCTCATTCACTTTGGGTCAATAATTGCTTCAGGTATTTGGTTAACTAAATTCTATGAATGAATTATCTTTTGAATTTTCTGTGCACATTTATGAGAATCAAATAGAGCCAATGATAATTCATTCAAGCTAATATCTTTACCCAACTGCTTATTTTCTCCCCCTGATGCTGGAAAAAGTAATTTATCAAATGACACTTGGCAAATCGTGTTGTAAAATTCATAACCAGCATATATTCACATCCTACTTTAAAGACCCATTTTGGTGTGTTATGGTAGTTTTACAAGCACATATTCTACACACCCAAAAGTAGGAAAAATTGGGTTCTTGATCAAAAACCTTTGTAACGGGAAAACTTTCAATAATTTGTTGGCTTCATGCAAATTAACGACGCTGCATGCAAATGGCTAGTCCCTAAGCAGAACATGGGAGATTATTCCTCATGTAAAATGTTGCAACCATTTAATCAATTATTCTGCTAGTTTATTTTGCATATGAACATGAATTATAAGATGTTTCAACATCAATTTCAAGGGATATGAAATCCTTATTAAGGCTAGTGAAGTAAATTCACTAATACTATCAAGATGTAGTTTCTTGATCGGATAATCAGGATTATGTGCTTTTAACCATATTCGTTGAGAAAGGAATCTTGCAAACTCTAGGTTGCAAGAAGATAATAAATAAATGTTAGACCATTTATTTGATGCATCAATTAAAACCATATGGAAATTAAATGGTTCCCTATTTGAGTTTATCATCTCACAATTATCTTGTATCCATTTTAAGAATGTAAGAGGCTCACATTGTATTTAACTTTATAAGGACTTAATAATATATTTTCCCTTGAAACATGCAGCACATGAGAAATAGTGGTATCTATTTACACTTCAGGGCATGTCCACATTTATTCTCAATAATTTCTCGCATCATAATTGAACTGAGATGGTATAACTGGTCATGCCAAACATTGAATTCATTGATAAACTTCTGGTTTACCTTGTCAAGCTGCATGCTTATATTACTTAACTTCTTATTTGTATTAGTAAACTTTTGGTTTACCATGTCAATCTGCAGGCTTATATTACTTAACTTCTTATTTGTATTAGTAAACTTCTAGTTTACCTTGTTAAGCTAATGGCTTGTTTACTTAACTTCTGATTTACTATCTCATGCCAAACATTAAATTAATCAGTAAACTTCTAGTTTACTATCATATGCTTTCAACTATACTTATGTATAGTACAAGCTAGATGAAAAATGGAGGAAAATTTTATAATATATATTTTCTACCAAAGATTAAATTTGTAATGTAAGACACTCTAAATTATTTTCAATTATTGTTTCTATATGGTATCCATTTCTATGGATATCTTGAAACTTAATAAGTTTCTTGTAGATTTGGTAGAATAAAATGCATTTTCAATGCATAATCTTGCTCATTCAGGTACATAATATTGGCTCTTCTGGAGCCTTCAATGCATATCCAATTTATTTATTATGCCCACATTTTGCCCTTCAATGCATAATATTGACTCTTCTGGGACACACCTCTGAGCGCCTTGGCCGTACTAATAGGTTTTTAGCCCTGAGGGCGATTGAGAAATCCCTTGCTAGGTCCCATTATTTTCATCGTGGGTTGTCCTTGACCCATGGTTTTCTGCTAAGAGAGTTACGTTCAAAAACACTCCATAATAGGGGGAGAGCAATTGGCATGAATGGCTTGATTAGTAAGCAACCAATTATGTAGACGAACTAATGATTTGTCTCCCGATGGCTCATTGTTGTATGCATGAGGCCAACCTTTGTCTTAGCCTTTTTAATGGTTCTCATCAGTTTTTCCTCACTTCAGGTGGGAATTAGAATCACTACAATTCTAACCATTCCCAAGCCCGTGGTTATTGTCTCATCCACTATCTTGACCACCACTACTATTAGATATTCACTTCTAGGAATAAAGTCGAGCCAATTGGATGGATTCATGAATTTTCAATGAAAAACTCGTTGTTCTATTCAGCTATGAGAAGAAAAGAAATTAAGCCAATATATTTCTTAAAACTTCTCTCCCTATCTTACTAAAATAGGAGAAAATTGGATGCATGAAATATGACTGAGTTATTCTTGCTCACAAAGTTAAAGTTTGTAAGCATAATGGCATCCATTTATGATGGGCTTTTAAAAAGATAACCAAATTCTGATGGTTATACCTTTCTTTTAAATTGTTCCAAAGAAAAGTTGGCCTTTTATGTATCCAATAAAGAGGATTCTATAGCTACTCTCCAAGAGTGTATACTAAAAACAAATATCAATTGTATACAATTGAATTCCATATATGTATATTCTTTGTGAGAATTTAATCAATTGATTTAAATTATCTCACTGTTCTATGTACCCATACAATAATTTATTCCTCCATATTTCAATCCAAGTACAAGTTTGCATAATTCAAGCAATCAAATAATTGCAAAATTTAATAAATAAAATAAATCCATCAATTGGATACCATGCAACAATAAATTTTGCAATTGAATAAAAATATTCAATATTTTGGGTGAAAATAAATTATGCATGGGAAAAGACAATTAAACTCAATAAATGAGCTCTAGCCCAAACGCACTGGCCCAGATGCTTTCTTTGTTTTTTTTGGAATTTCAAAGGCCTAAAACCATGGCCCAAACGCGTCTTCGGAAATAGGGGATAATGTTTTTAAATGGCCCAAATTCTCTGGCCCAATTATGTTTCAGAATTATTTTGTTTTTTTAAAAAAAATATGTCAGAGGCCCAATTCTGTAGGCCCAAAACGCTCCGGTCCAGAGACCATTTAAGTGAAATGGTGCATTTCACTTATGCTGAAAACGCACCGTTTCTATGCTTTTCCATTGTGTCTATTACCTTAGCGAGTTGGGTTAGGTTAACCCAACCGCTTACCTTCGTCGACCCAGTTTCATCATAAGTGAAATGCTGCGTTTTTATTTCACGCAGCCGCTACCGCTAAAATTTCAGGCGGTTCTAGCAATGACTACGAGGGGTCTTTTTCGGCGTTATGGGATGTGATTAATTCCAATACATGACTACAAACTAGGTTTTCATTTTGTATCTATTTCTGCTATGTGGCCAAAATTCAGACTCAGGAGATGAAATTTTCAACAAGCATTAATGGACTAGCCAAATGTGCTCCACTTAATTATTGAGTCTTGATCATATGAGGCAGTTTATTTTCATTTTCTCAAAAAATAAAAAAAAGGCAGCCAGAGAATAGTAGGATATCAAGAATATTTCAATATCAAGAAGTAGATTTCGATAATACAGATCTTGAATAAATCCCGTGTCTTTCCATGATCTTGATATCAAGAATCACACAGACAACCCAAAATTGATGAATAAAGAATACCATGAAGGACGCAAGCACTCATAGAAGAGACGGAACAGTGAGGAAGCACAAAAACATTATTTTCAATAGCGACTTTCAAAATTCAAGATTTTCTTCTTTCCATGAAAAAACCATTAAACTCAATGAGCTTGTTTCAGATTTGACCAAAAATGTGTGTATGCGTATTCATGGGTACACACATTTACATATTTGAAGTTTAAGGCGATTCTTGAAGAATCAATTTCAAAGACCAGAGATAAACATATAAATACAAGCACAGATTTGTAGAAAAGAGGACAATGAAGAAGGCCTGAAGGAGTGGCCAAAAAAAAACTCACACATATATATAACACACATTCATATTCACATATATGTATATATACACATAGATTCCAATGAACATTTGCAAAAGGAATATATCATACCTTGATAGAGAAAAAAAACTTAGAGCTTCGTGCTGATAACGTGTTATAAATTTGAGGGAATGAAAATAGAGAAAGAGAGAGAAAAAATGGAGCAATGGAAATAGTTCTTATTATTTATCTTTAAGATATGCCTTATATTTATAGGCATGAATTACAGTTCAAGATAGATCAATATCAGAGATTATATAAGATATTAAAGGGATACATAATCGGGGATAATGGGAGATATGGACATCCACATAATAATATTTATTACAAAAACCAAATAAAATGTTGGGCATATATCCCAAACATTTTTATTTTTTTAATATAATAGCGATACCTAAAATGCTCGCGCATTGTTGTAGGGCTTTACTGATTATGCACGAAAGGGCTTCTGTAGCAGATCAATTATTTTCTTATCCACTTGGAAATCTTTTTCAAGAACTTCGGAAGAGATTGGTGGATAAGAGCCAAATACAGCATTTGCAATAGAGATCTCTCCAGGATTTTGGCTGCTTAGACTTGAAATGGCAACAGCACTGCGATCACCCACATTGTATTGGAAGTGAATAAGACCAATTGGAAACAAAAATACGTCTCCCTTTTTCAGCAGTTTGTAAAAGAATCGATTGTTATCTTGATTAGATGTCACAAATCCGACTAAAAGAGTGCCTTCAATCACTACAAAGATCTCGGACCCACGTGGATGAGTGTGAAGAGGGTTCAAACCCTTTGGCCCGAAGTCAATGCGTTCAAGAGAGATGCCAAGAGTGTTCAATCCAGGCAAATTGTTCACGTCTACATCTGTGACGTTAGAGCCATAGGGATTTGATGTGTCTCTAGGTACGTCCAAACCAGAAAAGAAAAAGTCCTCAGCTTTCACAACCTTTGGATCCTTGCAAAATTTCCCGTTCACAAAAACTGCAAATATAAAAGATTAAATTAGTTTGCTAAAACAACAATGAATGATTCAAACTTATCCAGATTTATTGTAATTTGCTCTCTACACATTAACTTCAAAAGTTAAGTGTGTATATACACCTCCTGGAATAGCTGGGTCAGTGAGTGCGACGCAGAAATCTTGAAGAGGAGCTGGGTCATATGCTTGCACAAGAACAGAAGAAAAAGCCAACAGGGTAACAGCCAAGTACACAGCTTTCATCTTCTGTGAATAAATCTCCATCACTGTCATTAATTACCTCTTTCAATTCTCTCTGTGTTTATGAGTTTATGAATGAACTTACATGGAAGATTATAAAGGCTATTTATATAAGTAGAATCCGTTGATTTCGTCTTTAATTTGCTTGCAGGAAGCAAATAAAGACTTGGTATTTCTTTACGTGCTGCAACTTCTCTCCATTCATTGATTGAGAGTTGTGACCTTGTTGACCAACTACGTATATGGATGCATATTTTCCCGAATATATGTACTAATTGTTTAATTAATTTACTAAGATGCCTTATTTTGACCTTTTCATAACATGAGTACTAAACTTCTAATTGTTTTAAGTTTTTAGCTTGGACTTTGAGATTTAGTGGCCAATCTATATGTTTAAGAAGGAACTGAAGAATTAGCCTTTGGTGCAATTTTGTATGGCTGGGTGTGTAGTTGATGGGTGCAGTTTACCAATTAGTGCTTTTATACATCAAGAAGAAGAGAGTTTAATTTGTGTTATTGGCCTTCATGACGTGACCAGTTCCTTAAGCTCAATCCACAAGAGTGAATGTTGATTTGATTTCCTTATTTCCATTTGGCCTATTTTTTTTTTTGTTTTGATACAATCCATTTGGCCTACTAGTATTCATATTTTTATAGGAATCCAAAGCACAATTCTGCCAATTCTATTAGATATTCTACTTGGCATTCAACTATCAAAAGACCATTTGGAAGAAGACAATTGATTCTTTTTATTTTTATTTTATGTGTAATTTTATTATTTCAGAAAAAACGAGCGTGTCATTTTGTATTTAGTTGATTATTAGGAAGATTTTATTTATCTTTTAAATATTTTGAATCATATTAAGGATCTTTAGAATATATTTGTAGTTTATATTTTAGGATAATATTATAGTTATATGAATGACAATTAGCAATCTCAATTATATTATTTAATATTAATACCCTTGATTTAATTTAAGTATATGTCATTTTGTTATTATATTATTTTAATATTTTGAGTCATATCAGGATTAATAAGTTTCCTTATTTAAGGAGCAATTCGTATGCAATTATTTGAGGATAAATGAGAAGTTTTTCCTTAACAAATATTAACTTATGGTTTGTATTATGGATAGAACCTGATTGAGTTATAAGAGAGTAATTGACTTTTGTGGAGCCTTTTATAACTAAATATCTAGAGATAAGTTCCTCTAGAATTTTAACTAATCACTTAGGTTGCAAAAGTTTTATCAACTCTGTGGAGCCTTTTATATTTAAGAATCTAGAGATAAGTTCATCTAGAGTTTTAACTAATCAAATTATTAACTTTTGGGTTTATCCGGTAAATTTTGTATCATTTAGTATTAGTGCCGGGTTGGATTATCATCCACATGTTCAAGGTTAGCATTGTAAACCGTATTAGAGGAACATACAAGTCCCCAATCTAATATCTGGAAACGAGTTCCTTTAGAGTTTTAGTTGATCGGCTAGGTTGCAAAAATTTGATCAAGTTTTGTGAAATCTTTTATATTTAAGGATCTAAAGACAAGTTACCTACAGGATTTTAGCTAATCAAATTATTAACTTACTGGTTTATTCGGTAATTTCCATATCATATTCACTACTGTGATAGATATTTTTCCGGATGACAAACACTGATTGAAGTTGTTTATTGAAGTCAATTTCTACACTAACTCCATATCAAAATATGTTTCATCATGTCCCATCAGCCTGTCTTTGTAAGATATTTGGGCATTTTGCCAACTCTTCACTGGCTATGATTCCTTGGTGTTGATTTTAAGCAAAATTGTCCTTCATATCTGTATCAGGAAGCATTCGTTTGATGCTTCTTGTTTGGACAAGGATGCCTCGCAGATTTGGTGTACCAAACAAAAATTCTTCTCTGCTCCATTTCAATCAAAATGCATTAATGTGATGGTTCTTCTCCTATCCATTTGTCCAACTAGGGTGAAAAGTATTTATCAAAACTCTTAAAAAAACATTTATCAGACTTTTAATTAATTGGATGCATTAAACTCTACCACCCTTTGTCAATAGGTACATGATGTGCTTGACTTGATGTCAAACTCCATTTCTCACGAAACACAATTTTTCATCGGAAAATAATGCAATAATGAAAATGTGGTCCCATATCGTTGTGATAATGAAAGAAATTATATAGAATGGAAGAAAATATGTTTACATCATGACTTAAGTTATGTAAAAACAAATGACTTTCAATAATGAATTTCAATGGTAATAGAAACTTTCAGCGGCAACTTTTTTCAGTTGCCACTGAAAACAAGAAATTTAATATTTATTTTATTTTTAAATTTTTTTATTAAAAAATAATTTTTTTAAAAATAAAAATTATGAAATTAATAATATATAAGAGTGGAAAAATTATTATTCAATCAATACTATATATAAAATAATAAACACATGCATAAAAATTATTATCCAATTTACTTTTAGTTTCTAACAATAGTAGATATTGTATATATACATATATGTACAAATAATATATACACATAAATGTGTGCGTGTGTTTGTAAATGTCTATAATTTATTATGTAGTAAAATGTTATATATTTAACTGTGTTCAAATTATGTAAAGTCATTGTAGCTCAACTGGTAAAGACTCATGCGCATGCCCAAGGGTTAGAAGTTTTATTCTTGGAGAAAGCAAACTTTTAGATTTATCTAGCGACATGTGGAAGTGCGAGGTGGTGACATATAGCGTAGGTGAGATGACATATATGTAGTGAAACGTGGTGTGCAAAGAATGGTGGTGATGTGACAGTCATAGGTGACTTGACACTGGATAGTGATGATGCGACAGTCACCAAAGTGAATTATTATTTTTTTAATAATTGTGAAATGACTTTTAGCGACTACAAAAGTCACTGCTGAAGGTACCCTTCGACGGCGACTTTACCCTTCTGCCAAGACTGGCGACTTATTTTTGTCACCACTGAAACTTTCAGCAATAATCACTACAGCAGCAACCCTTTGATTGTGACAAGACTCTTTAAGCATTAACATTTTATACTTTTAGCTGTGACATTGAAAGTCAAATTTTTTTTAGTCTACCTTAATGGAAGAAAATATATGCATTTTGGTGTAGATATATATATATATATATTACGTAACTTGTATTTGGCTGTTTATGGAGAGATTTTTTAATTAGAAACTTTATAAAAAAATTATAAGCTGCATACGATTTACATTTGATTTTGAAGTCCATTGTGATATTATTCTTTAGGTAAATTAAGATGACGTTATATACATTTAGAAGCAGTCTCGTGTGAAAAGAAGTGTGACTTTGAGATTTAGTTCCAAGTCAAGCATTCCATGTACCTACCTACGAATATTAATTTGGTTCTTGATATAATATATCCAATTGATTAAGTCTATAGACTTATACTACTTGTAATCAACACTACACATCACATTAACCAATTCACGAAAATAAAAAATTAACATTTAATTCATTTAATATATCATAACTTGAAAAAAAAAATTCTACTTTTGAATGAGTATTAATTGATGGGACAATACTAACAGATGAGTATTAATTATCCTACAAGTAATTTATACTTTGAAATCAAATCATTCTTTTAAAACCATCTATACTGTGGATTGAGTGGAATATATATATATATATATCTATGTTTTTGAAGGTTAGGGAAAATATATATATGGCCCACCAGACTGACTACAAATGAAATAATCAAATGAAAATGAAAATTTGGTTTAAGATTAAGACTCCATAAAGGGTGTTTCTTCTAATCACTTACTTGCCTTACGGGGTAGCTTATGATGAAAACGTGGTCCTTGACGTAATGGTGCCACTTCTTTCTTACTTCGACTTCGTTCACATGACAATTTTCAATTCTCATTAAAAAAATTAATTACTTGATTTGGAATCGGAATAATTACTTCGGCTTCGTTACTTATAGTTCTTTTATCCTCACAAGGCTCACAGCTCACAAGTCTAGCACGTTATGTGACTATACGTGTAAATGGACGAGTCCTTTTTATTAAAAGGACTATTTAATAATTAAAATAGTCATATGGACCGGTTGTTACTCGTTTGCAATCAATTTTTTTAAGTTTCGTAATTATCCTAATATTTTTTAGTTTTACTTATTTCCATTATGTTATCTCAGAATTCCTTTTTAAAGTAACACATTAGGAAAAGTACTTTTGTTTTTAATTAGCTTCTCCAAATTCAATTTTTTTAGTAAGATATTAAGAAAATTCTTGTGTGAAACGAAATAAAATCCTAACTAATTATAATTATATGTATGAAACTATTATTTTTTATAAATTCAATCGATTTTCAAGGGAAAATTTATAATCATGATAGTTTCAAATATCAAAATCTTCGTATGTGTTGTTCCTATTTCTGTTAATCTCATTAGGTACCATCTCACATGTCTTCAAGCTTAAATAGAAGCAATTAATTTAATATATGTTATAAAGAGGGAGAATGAAGGGGAGAAGCTTCATCACATGCATTAACATACATTTTATTTCATAATGTATTATAAACATTATTTTTTAATTTTTCACATCATTTTTATTTTATGAAAGAAATTATTTAAATTATTTCAATAATTTCTTAAAATTATTCTTTGTTGTGATGATAGGCATGGTGCTTATCTCCATAATGGGCACTGAGATTATGAGTGTGCCAGTTACATTTTTATAGCGAAATTTTATTATTTGATTTACTTGCAAATTCTCTATCAAATGATTATTTCATTAAATACATATGCAATGACAATGACGCGGAGAACACAAAAACAAATACGTCTTTCATCACTTTAGATTTCAAACACGCAAATTAAAAATTATAAGCTGCACGATTTATATTTGATTTTGAAGTCCATTGTGATATTATTCTTTAGGTAAATTAAGATTATTATTATATACGTATAGAAATAGTTTCGTGTGGAAATAAGTGTGACTTTGAGATCTACTCCCAAGTCAAGCATTCCATGTACCTACTACGATTATTAATTGGGTTGCTGATATAATATATCCAATTGATTAAGTCTATAAACTTGTATAACTTCTAGTCCACAATATAGATCGCTTAAACCAATTCATGAAAATAATAAATTAAAAGTTAATTCATTTAATATATCATGAATTGAAATTTTTCTACTTTTAAATTAGTATTAATTTATCCTACAAGTAACTTATATTTTGGAATCAAATCATTCTTCTAAAATGCACCTATACTGTGAATTGAGTGAAATATATATATATATATATATATGTTTTTAAAGGTTAGGGACAATATATATGGCCCACCAGATTGACTACAAATGAAATAATGAAATGAAGATGAAAATTTGGTTTAAGATTAAGACTCCATAAAGAGTGTTTCTTCTAATCGCTTATGTATGAAGCGAAATAAATTCCTAACAAAGTACAATTATATGTATAAAAATATTATTATTTATAAATTTAATTGATTTTCATGGGAAAATTTATAATCATGATAGGCTCATACTTCAAAATCTTATTATGTGCTGTTCCTATTTCCATTAATCTCATTAGGTCCCATCTCACACGTCTTCAAGCTTAAATAAAAGCAATTAACTTAATAGATGACATAAAGAGGGAGAAGTAAGGGACTTCATCACATGCATTAACATACATTTTATTTCATAATGTATTATAAAAATTATTTTTTATTTTGTCCTCACTTTTATTTTTATAGTAACGTGGGTTATATTTTATGCAAGAAATTATTTAAACTATTTGTACTAATTTTTAAAAATTATTCTTTGTCTTGATGATAGGCATGGTGCTTATCCCTATAATGTGCACAAAGAATGAGTGTGTCAGTTACATTTTTATACTGAAATTTTATTATTTGATTTACTTGCAAATTCTCTATCAACTGATTATTTCATTAAATACATATGTATTTAATTATACAGTCAATGCCTTGAATTAGATAGCTACAAGCTTATAAAATTATTCATGCATGTTATTGATTGCATTAACCACGTGTAATGACAATGACGCGGAGAACACAAGAACAAATACGTCTTTCATGACTTTAGATTTCAAACATGCAAATTATAGGGAATCATTTTATAGTTGGTAGAATTTCTTTATCCATAAAACCGTGAATGTGCAGTAATGAATAAAGGAATAACTCCCATAAAAAACAAAAGCAAAAAAAAGGGAAGTGCATAATTGAAGCAACGATGTATCCACGGAAGCTTCTATTCAATAACGTTCCTTTCGAGGTACGACTTTAATTACTTGATTTGGAATCGGAATAAACCAATGTGTGTCAATTACTGGATGCACAAGGCTTGCAAATTTAATTTGATAAGTATGGGAAAACCTCCCCTCTTTCTCTTCCTCTTCTTCCTTCGTTGATTTATGATCGCCTTAATTTTGATTGGTAAAAACATCACTGCTGACAAACTTGCACTTCTTTCCCTTAAACATTTTATCACCTCTGATCCATGTGATTTGCTTGGTTAATTGATCTGTCTCTTCTTCTCCTTGTAATTGTGTTGGTGTCAAATGCAATACTCATCATGCAAGAGTCCATTCATTGAATATTAGTGACATGAGATTTAAGGGCACAATATCTCCACAATTGGGAATCTTCCATTCTTTGTTAAACTTGACCTCAAAGATAAATAATTTTTATGGTCAAATTCTAGAAGAGGTAGTTCGATTGCGTAGATTGTGTCACACCTTTGTGTAGAGTACATTTATGAGCAAGGGTGATAATTACTAGACCACTTTAATGCTTTTTAGTTCTCGAATTAGTGAAACCAAGTGAAATTTTAAAAATTAGATCTAGAGTTATTGTTCACTCAGCAATCCTTGAAATTTTGACAAGTTGAAAAATTATAATTAAGTCTAGAAAAATCGAAATCAAGTGGTTTAAGTATCCATTTGAACCTCTTTTACTTCTTTATAGGGTAAAAATACTTGCTATGCCTTATGCTTGCTCCATTAATTAGTACAAAAAATTTAGAGAAAATTCATTTTTCATATGATCATTTCTGGAATTTCCAGATCTTATCTCAAACCTTGGAAATTCATGCATTTCATTGTACACTTCAAAATTTAGCATACTATGACTTGTTTTAATCTTTGGAATATGTACTTTTAAACTGGAAAGTTAAACTTTGGATGTTATTTTCCCTGTTGTACCCATACCTCGACTATAGGGTTTCTTAAGGGTACTTAATCCTTTTTTCCACATGATAACATGTAATTTTTAAGTTATTCATGCATATAACTCGTTCTCATGCTTACTATGGCATAATTAGCACAAACACATGGCATATAAGTTTACATCATGATCCAAGTATTCTATACATGATACAAAAATAAACTACTTGTTCATACAAGCATGTAAACTTTCTTCAATACAACATGTACAATAACTTGATAACATATTCCAAGCATGAAGCTTCACCTTCCTTGCTATTGCCCTTGGATGAATTTTGACCTATGATGTTGTATTTTGAGAAGAGTGAGCTTTCATAAAAATCTCTGTAGTAAAGGTTAATAACTAAAACATTAATATGTATGATTATTATTGTACAATACTAAACTAGCCAAGAAGTGTGAACATACCTTACTAACATGCTACTAACTCATACATGCACATGACCAAGGCA
>QFDD01005563.1:0-15480 GCA_006871305.1 Vachellia collinsii | reverse complement strand
TGATAAACGCTAATATTAACATGGTTGTCTTGCTTCATTTCAGGACATTTTACGGCTTAATCAACCCAGTTTGTGTTAAATTGGACCTTTTTCCCCATTCATGGTCTTACATTGCATATTTATTAATACAGACAGGAAATTGGGTAAATTGTGCCACCCAGTTGTACTTGCATTTGAGCCCAGTGTTTTATGCTTTAACGATGTTCCCTTCGTTTCTTTTGCAGATGTCTAGGTGAGCTATTCGAATGCTTGGAGATGAAACTGAAAAGGATGCATTTAGGACTGATTGGAGTGCCACTGGAGCATATACGTCGCGACACAACATCATTAGTCGCGACAATGTCATGACTTCTGGAGCTCTTTTAGCCAAATTGGTCGCGACAAAATCACAATATACATATTTAGTCGCGACTTATTTTACTATAAGTCGCGACATGAAACGGGAAATGCTGTTGTGCGTTTTGAGCTGAGGTCAGCAACTGGATCTAACTAAATTGGAACAATCACGAATTGGGACGGCATTCTGCACTTTGGAGGGAAAAAATTCAGAAGCCAGAGGAGTTCTCTGCACTCTCTTTCCATTCTTCAGATCTTTCTTGAATTTTTTGCACACTTCACCTCCATATTCCATCTTCCACACTTCCCCTACCTTGTAACCTCTTTCTACTGCACTACTTCCATCTTCATCTTCCTCTTCCGATGGCTTAGCGTAGGAGTGATGGCTGCTGCGTCCAAGGAATCATGAGAGGCTAGATCCTCAGCCTCTTGGTGATGGAGAGCAAGACTTGAGCCAAAGATTCATTGGGAAGTATTCCTAGCCATATCTTGTATTTGAATGTTGTGGAAATCTTTAGATCTAGAGATTTCTATTGCTATGAACTTCAGTTTACATATCTGTAAATTTGTGATTTAGCTATGTAGTTGGATTGATTGTTGTTCATACAGATTAGAGTATATGAATTTCATATTTGAATCCTTGTGTTCACTAGGTTATCAATGATTATTGATAATTAGTTGTGCATTAGGTTTCTGTGATTGTGATTGCAATCTTCCAAAGGCATGAGCATCAATTACTCTTTCTACATTCTGAGTTGCGCTGAACAATGCTTTAAGAAATGTTGTTTGACTTGGATTCAAGCAAATCTGCATTAATTGAACCATTGGACCTAAGTGATTGCTTAGGATTTATTAATTGAACTCAGAAGGATTGATCTCCCATAACTAGTCAAGGCAAGGATAGTTAAGTTTCCATCACTGAGAGTCTATTCACTATAATCCTTTTTAATCCGAATTTACTTTCAATCATTGAAGAAAACACCAAAAAATATTTTACTGCAAGTTTAGCATGTCATTTTGTAGTTTTAGCCTAAATCCCCCTTACTTTGCAAATTCAATCCCAACAATGTTCCTAATAACCAATTTAGACTAGGATAGCCAATAAACCGCTCCTTGAGAAGAACGATTGGTTGCCCACTATATTGCATTAATTTGGAGCAATCATTTTGTATCGAACCGGAAGGCGACAAAACCGTGTCCGATCATTCATTAAAAGAAGAATATTAACACAATTGATTCTAAATGCATGAACACTAGAGATCCACTCAAGGGGTACAAATGTTTAACTCACTCATCTCTCCTTATTGGGGTTTTTTTCACTCAAAATTCAACTAGCAAACATCCTACCTTAAGCTTGTAATATTTCTAAAATCTCCACCATCTAGGCATTAGTGGATGATTCAAGAGGACTTTATGGCTTGTAACAATGGAAATAGGCCACATGGAAAGGTTGAAAAGAAGAAACAAGTGTTATGCATATGCATGCAATCAATCAATGACTCAAGAGTAGCATCTAATAACCAAATGAAGCTCTATAAAGAATTACTTATAATGCCTTATCCGCCCCCCCCAGATTTTTTAGTTTTTTAATCATTGGCATCAATTTCCATGAACGTATATGGCATTCTACTATATACAACTCATCTTTCTTCATGAATGAATTCAAATTTAAGTATATCAAGATTCCTTGAGTTTCTAATGTAATGCACATATACCACACTTAGTGAATGGCTCAAAATGGGTGACAATGGATGTAAATGATGATGAGTGCTTGTGTTTGGGAAATAAGGTGTGAATATGAATTCCTCTATCATGCTCATCACACTCATTCACATTAAGCTTTGACTAAGAACTAGAACAAGTTTTAGAAAATGCAAGGCACGTGAATGATCACTCCATATAGGAATTTAGGGTAAAAAAAATCCTTCTAACAAGGGTTTGTATCTAAAAAATTGTTTGATGTAATGAGGTTGGTTTAAAAAGGAAATAATATTGTTTGAAAAGGTTGCAAATGTAGCTTAAAAAGGTCCTTCTATATAGTATTGCATAAAGCAAAGAAAAGGAAAATGGATTCATAGAATTAGTACTGAGAGCAATCCTGGACACCAGGGGATTGAAGTTGTGACTTGAATTAGTGAGGTTGTGACCTGGAGACATAGAGAGCCTTCCCTTGTCAAAAACCCAATCTCAAGTCATGGCTTGAAGTAGTGAAGTCATGACTTAGGCTCGTAGGGAGCTACCAAAACGACAAATTTCAAAGCCCAACATATATTAACATGCATAACCTCTTCAACAAGCACCAAAATAGTCAAAATTAATCCAATTCACAGCAATTCATCACCCAAAATGAATTCAAAACTAAAGATTGATGATGAAAGATTGGATTTTTGCAAATGCTCAAAAGATGGAGTGGAGCAAATGTCATAAGCATCAAATAAATCTCTTCCCCACACTTAAACACTTGGTAATGTCCTCACGGTCAATAAGAAAGGGAAAAAGAACAATAGTAACACAAAAGAATGCAAGACTAAAGCGTTATCTCATTCATAACAAATTGTTTCCACACATCCAGGGGTATAGTTAATTACATAGTTCAGCCAAAAGAAGTACAAAAACAACAACACAAAGAACAAATAACTCTTAGCTTTCATCCTCTCTTCCTTCCTCTTCTTCTACATTAGCTTCCCCTCCTTCTTTATCAGCTACAGTGTAACACCTTCCATTTAGAGCACTTTATGTTGCATTTGGAAGCGTTATGGTTTAGGTGAATCAATTATTATAGCCCATAAATTAAAACTAACATTTTGATTCTCGGGTTACGATTGATTTGTTAATTCCAGATTTCTGGTCCAATTTTGAAACTTTATTACTAATTTTAGAAAAATCAAAATGAAATGGTTTAAGTCTTCAATTGAAGCTCTCTTAATTATGTTAAAAAGAAAAAAAATACTGATTAAGCTTTATTCATACATATAAATTACTGAAAAGTATGGAAATAAACACTATTCATATGGTAATTTTCTGTTTTTTCTAGATTTTAACTCTAAATTTAGGAAATCATATTTCCCATTATACAAATTCAAATTTACCAAACTAGGACTTGTTTTAATTCTTAGAATGCATAATTGTAATCTGGAAAATTTCATTAGATTATGTTACCATTTGCCCTATTTGGATCTCACTTCAACTTTAGTTGTCCTTAAGTGTGATTTTTCCCCTTTCTACTCATCATTACATGCAAGTTTTATGTTGCTAAAGCATGTATTCTATCTTCATTCTTGAGCACATAATCATATGTCATTCATCATTTCACAATACATATACATTCAATGGTCTCATATTCAATTTACATTGCTCATGACCATTGCTATACATTTTAGAATTTATAGCAAAATAGAGCTATAGAGATTTATCTTGTGCTCAACTTAGCCTCTTGCCTCTTACATTCACTTCTCTGTTGGAAACTTGTAACCAAAAATTGTTAATTATTGAGAGGGTAGGATTTGGAGAATCTTAGTAGAAAGCATATATAACTCAATATACATGGCATATCTCGGCAAATATAACATGCTTGCAAATTAACACTTTTACTAAATGACATGTTTGAAAACTATCATGCATAAGTCACAAAACATATAGGCGTATAACATGTCTTACACATAATCAAGTATAGAAATGCATGATTTCACATAACATTTAAGCATACAAACATGTTAATTCATGCAAGCATAACCAAGCATAAAGAGTAGGGTAAAGATTGCTACCTTGGCACTTTATTCTCTTCGAATTGCTTTTTTTGTTTATCTTTCTTTCCATACTAGGAGCTTGATTGTCAAAGCTTCCATTCTCACTTCCATAATGTTCAATGGCCCTAAATAAACATCACATATATGTTACTAAACTCATTATGACCATTGAAATCATTACCTCTTCTAACTACTCTTACTTATTCTGTTTAAACATTAACTTTACACTTTTAAATCCATCAGCTCAAATGGTTCAAAATAAATCTCTTTCCCCTTCAGCTATTTAAAACAGTGGCATAGGGAGGTTGTTGTACAAAAATTCAATCTTAGACTCTAATGCTTCCAAATTTGATTTCTCACTTGTATCCTACACAATTTTTCATTCTAAATTCATTGGAAGCATCAAAATTATCAAAATTCAACTCCTCTTTAATGCCCAGCTCTAGCCAAAAATGTTCATGGGAAGGATAAATTGCTTTGTCATCATTTCATTCCATATGGTACCATAATCTCATCTCTAAGAATAAAGAAGGGGTGCAGATGACCGTTGAGCGGAGAGGGAAAAACTGTAACGCTTGGAGGCGGAAAGTCACGATGACTGAAGAAGAATGAAATGAAACGGCTGGGTTTACTGATAGAAAGGGTTAGGATTCTGCTATCATGCATTATGTCACGATATACAACAAAATATGTGGCGATCAGTGAAGGTAAATGTTGTGACTAATCAAGGTAAATGTCGCGACATGTTTAAGGAAAAGAAGAGCATTGAGTACTATTGTCACGACTAAAAACGTTTATGTCGCGACTAAAATGGTACCGAGACCATTTCACTGGGTAATCTCAGTGAACACCCTTAATGATACCCCAAAACAGACTAAGTCAATAAAGCAACCCTTCAAACCAGCAAAGAAACCATGCGATTCATTGCACAAAACCAATTCACACATCACTTAAAGCAATAATCATTGAAAAGCTCATAGTCACATGCTACACTCAGAATGCCTAGATGGGTAAACGAAATCATGCAATTAAGTGTGTGCTAGGGGAAAAACTCAATGAGCTCAACAAAGAGACATGGGGAGTTTATTTAGCAACTGAAAAACAATAGAAAAGATAAACTAATTCCTACTCTACTGGTACGTCCCCTTCAAATTCAAGTACTCTCCTAACTAAAACAGTGTGCAAAACAAGCGAAATGTACAAGAGATAGGAAAGGGACGACCTGGTGTCATGCCGGCTCAACTGGTTCTGAGTAGAGCTTGAGAAGATGGCCATTGCATTGGAAAATTTTGCCCAAGGCCTTCTGTTGCAGCTCTACCACTCCAAGGTCATGCACTTTCACCACTGTATAAGGCCCATCACAACTAGTCTTGAATTTGCCTTTCTTGAATTTGAAGCAGGCTTGGTACCTTAGCACACGATCTCCTTCTTTAAATTGCTTCCTCAGAATGTTTGAATTGTGGATTAGCTTTGCTTTCTGCTTGTAGAGATCCGAACTATGGTAAGCGTCCAGGCGTAACCCCTCCAATTCTTGAATCAGAAGGAGACGGTTCAGACCAGCTTCCTCAAACTCTGCATTGCAGCTCTTGACTGCCCAATACGACTTATGCTCAAGTTCGATAGGGATGTGGCAAGCTTTTCCATAGATAATTCTGTATGGAGACATCCGTATCGGCGTCTTGAAGGCAGTGCGATAAGCCCACAAAGCATCATCCAACCTTAGACTCCAATCCTTGGTTGAGGGTTTAACAATCCGTTCTAAAATCCTCTTGATTTCTCTGTTCGATACTTCAGTCAAACCATTCGTCTGTGGGTGGTAGGGAGTTGAAACCCTGTGGGTCACTCCATACTTTGCTAACAAATTATTGAGAAGTTTGTTGCAGAAATGGGTCCCCTGGTCAATGATCAGTATCTTTGGTACAGCTGGGTCAAATGGCTTGTAACTTCACTATTTTTGAGTGAAAGTGCTTCCATCTTCTTATTTACCTCCGAGTTGTCATTTTGCATCCCTTGTAAGATGGAAGTAATAGAGGCAAACCTTTCATCACTCTCCTTGATTTGCCCCTCAATGTTAGTCATTTGAGCAGCCATGCTTTTCAATATTTGTGAAGTCTCATCCATTCTTTGCGGTTGTTGGGAAGACATGCTGTTGCTCGGTGCAGGCACTGCAGCTCTTGGGTGGTTTTGATATCCACTTGATGAGGCACCGGAATGTTGAAACTGATTTCCCTGCCCACCTTGGTATTGATTTGGCCTGTTGGGTCCCCCACCCCACTTGAAGTTCGAGTGGTCTCTCCATCCTAGGTTATACGTATTGGAGTAAGGGTCTCGCTGTGAATGTTGTCCATCGCGTCCTTGGTAAAAGGCATTGACCTCTTCAATCGGTCCAGGACAGTTCTCTATGAGATGCATAGGAGAATTACAGTCTCCACAGGTGGAAGCTACCATAACTAGAGTTTGATGTTTTGATGATCGCTAACTCTCCACTGTGCTTGTTAGTTTGGACATATCTTGAGCGAGTTTCACTAACAACAGGTCCCGTTTAGCCTTATGGTCTTTGAGCTCCCTGGAATTCGCATGCTGTCTGTTTAAGGCAAAAGTTCTAATCAATTCCCACACAGCTTGGGGTTCCATATTCTCCACTGAACCATTAGTAGCAGCGTCCAAAACTTGAGCGTCATATGCGAGGAGTCCATTATAGAAATATTGTACCAGATGGTCTTCCAAGATTTGATGATTGGGACATCTAGTTAGCATTTCTTGGAAGCGACTCCAATACTCAAAGAATGTCTTATAGACTTCTTGTTTTGCAGTTGAAATTTCCTTTCGGGCAGCAGATATTTTTGTGGAAGGAAAATATTTATCGAGAAATGCCTTCTTCAAACTGATCCAAGACTCATATGCATTATCTACATGTAGAGGTAAGTTCATATACCACTCCTTTGCTTTGCCCTCCAGAGATAGGTGGAATACCTTCCACATCACATCATCAATGTTCACGCCCACTGGCTTCATGGACATGCATTGCATATAAAGTGTCCGAAGGTAGAGATAAGGATTTTCACCTGCAAGTCCATGAAATTTAGGTAGTGAGTGTATCAGTTGACCCTTTATTTCAAAATCAGCATTAAAAGTAGGAAAAACACCGGGCATGGGGTCAAAATTCCCGTCAGATTGTGTTAATTCTTTAATTGTTCTGCCCCTACGCGGATCATTAATCCTATTATGCCCATTATTCTCCCCTTGGCCTTCATAACCATTCCCGTTATTAGGTCTATTATGATTGCCATTATGATTTCCAGGACCAATGTGATCAGCCATAATTTCCTCTTCCACCCCCTCACTCTCACTAGATGAATGGGGAGGATTTCGCAGAGTGGGTGTGTTGTTCTGTCTCTCTCACTCTTCTGACTCTTCACCCTCTCCGCATGCAAACACTCCTTGAATTTATGCACAAAACAGATTTCAAGAGAATCTTGCAGCTAAAACTAATATGCACAACATAGCAGAACGAAATAAGATGCCAACTCAATGAATTGTATAGTATACAGTGAGTTTAAGGTGTTGTAGATGCTACACACTCTCAAAGGTATGAACAGAATCAATATGAATGCAATGCTGAACAATTATGGTGATTTGTGGTGAAGGAGGTCCTTTAAGTCGCGACTAACAAGTAATACATCGCGACCCAATATGTACCGAGAGCCACAGAGAAGCAATTTGAACACTTAGAAAAATTCTTGCTGAAACAAGGGAACAAGTCGCGACTTATAAAGAATAAGTCACGACCTAAAGTGTACCGAGAGCACTCTCTAGAAGTGAATGACTTAATGTCGCGATTGGCAGGAAAAATGTCACGACTAAAGTGTTACTGGGACTACTCCTGGCCAACCAAGAGAGGTATGCGTGGACAGTTCAAAACTAGATGTAAAATTACAATGCAAAGGTGCAAATGCAAAAATTATCAAGGAAAATCGAGATGTTTATTTGTATTTCTGTAAAATTTGTATGCTATGCAATGTTAAAGCTGTAATCTAAACCTAAAGCTCAACAAAAATCAAACCAGTTCAACAACAGTGGTAATAACCAATTACTAGGGAACCAATTACTTGGCTCCCCGGCAACGGCGCCATTGATCAGACACGATTTTGTCGCCTTCCGGTTCGATACAAAATGATTTCTCCAAATTAATGCAGTATAGTGGGCAACCAATCGTTCTTCTCGAGGAGCAGTTTATTGGCTATCGTAGTCTAAATTGGTTATTAAAAACATTGTTGAGATTGAATTTGCAAAGTAAGGGGGATTTAGTCTAAAGCTACAGAATGAAATGCTAAACTTGCGGTAAAATATTTTTTTGGTGTTTTCTTCAGTGATTGAAAGTAAAATTTGGATTAAAAATGGAGTATAGTTAGTAGAATCTCAGTGATGGAAACTTAACTATCCTTGCCTTGGCTTAGTTGTGGGAGATCTATCCTTCTAAGTTCAATTAATAAACCCTAAGCTATCACTTAGGTCCAATGGTTCAATTAATGCAGATTTGCTTGAATCCAAGTCAAACAACATTCCTTAAAGCATTGTTCAGCGCAACTCAGAATGCAGAAAGAGTAATTGATGCTCATGCTTTTGAAGGATTGCAATCACAATCACAGAAACCTAATGCACAACCAATTACCAATAATCATTGATAACCTAATGAACACAAGGATTCAAATATGAAATTCATATGTTCTAATCTGTATGAACAACAACCAATCCAACTACATAGCCAAATCACAAATTCGCAGATCTGCAAACTGAAATTCATAGCAGTAGAAGTCTCTAGATCTAAAGATCTCTACAAATTCAAATACAAGATATGGCTAGGAATACTCCCCAATGAATATCTGGCTCAAGTCTTGCTCTCCATCACCAAGAGGCTGAGGATCTAGCCTCTCATGATTCCAGAGACGTAGAAATCATCACTCCTACGCTTAGCCATTAGAAAAGGAAGATGAAGATGGAAAAAGTACAGCACAAGGTGGTTGGAAGCCAGGGGAAGTGTAGAAGATGGAATATGGAGGTGCAAATGAGTAGAAAATTGGAGAGAGGGTTTCAGAATGGAAAGGAAGTACAGAGAACTCCTCTGGCTTCTGGATTTGCTCTCTCCAAAGTGCAGAATGACGTCCCCCCTTCGTGATTGTTCCCATTTTGTTAGATCCAGTTGCTGATCTCAGCTCAAAACGCACAGCAGCATTTCCCCGTTTCACGTCACGACATATAGTAACATAAGTCACGACTAAATAGATATATGTCGCGACCCAGTTGGAATTATGTCACGACCTAGTTGGCTAAAAGAGCTTCAGAAGTCATAAAAAGTCACGACTCATGGTATTGTGTCACGACGTATATGCTCCAGTGGCACTCCAATCAGTCCTGAATGCATCCCCTTCAGTTTCATCTCCAAGCATTCGAATGTCTCACCTAGACATCTGCAAAAGAAACGAAGGGAACATTGTTAAAGCATAAAACACTGGGCTCAAAAGCAAGTACAACTGGGGGGCACAATTTACTCAATTCCCCTTATGTATTAATGAATATGTAATGTAAGACCACGAAAGGGGAAAAGGTTCAATTTAACACAAAATGGGTTGATTAAGCCATAAAATGTCCCAAAATGAAGCAGGAAAACCATGTTAATATTAGCGTTTGTCACTTACTTAGACTTGAAATCATTTTTTTATAAATTCACATAATTCTTAAAATAATTTTCCCCTTTCCTTGAATAATCATTTAAGGACTCTTACTATTTTTAATAATTATATTTGGCCAATAATCTCTTAATCAACTAAATATTAAATTAATATTGAAAATTCCTTTTGAGGTAATTTCTGCTACTTTAACCTTAATTGTACCTCAAATATATTTTATGAATTATTCTCCCCTTTTTTATGGTTTGGGGCAATTTTTTGATATTCTGGTCAAATTTACGAAATTGGCCTTGGTCACCTTAACTTCTTGAAAATTACACTTTTGCCACTGCTCAAGGTGCGACTACATAATGTGAGTGACCTTAGGATTTTCTTACTATTTCATCTAACCCTTGGCTAACCTTACTTTCACCTTTAACCTTTATTCTGGAAAGCCAACTTCTACATAGTCCTTACAAATCATTTTATTTGACAAGACACATCTCGAGACTATTGCTCAACTAGACTTGGTAGTGTAATATCCAGGTTTTCATTAACTATAAATAAAAGCTAAATGAGGGGCTACATATTAATTTAGGGTCCAGAGAATGAAAGGAAATGGTTAAGGATGAAATAGAAAGACAGAAGGGTAAAAATGTCATTTTACGAAATGTAGAAAAAATAAGGGTAATATAGTCATTTTGAAAAAGTAAGAGACCAAAGTATAATTTTGAAAATATGGAACAAAGTGTCATTTTAAAAATTAGGGACCAAATCATGGACATTTGAAGAAAATTTGAGATAAGAAAAATCATGGAGTGATCAGATAAATTTTGGGAATTTTTAATGACTCTGCACCAGTCAAGTGATCGAGGAATTCCCGAAAAAGCATTTCCGGCCAGATGAAGTAGCTTTATGATAAGTTAAAGTAACTTTATCTGCATAAAGTAGATTGTGGGGACTGATAATTGCTACATGTCATCATCTAATGAGTAGATGAAAAATAGAAAAGGTAGAAAAAATATTATGATTATATGGTAGAATATATCATAGTAAAGTTATTTTATCAGTCTAGGTGGGTCCCACATGAAATAACACACACATGCATATTTTATTAGACATTTCAAGACTCTTCTCCGCTCCATTTCTGCACACAAGGTCGGCCAAACAGAGAGGAGATGAAGGAGAAGATGAAAAACAAGAGAAGAAGAAAGAGAGCAAAATCCATCCAAACTCAAGGTAAGTTGTGATTAAAGCAAAAAATCTTCTCTATTTCATGATATCTACCACTCCTCTTCCATTTAATCGGTTTAATTTTTCTTTACAAGGTGTATATGTGGCAAGAAAGTTAGGGTGTTAAAGAGGGAAAATGAGAAAGAGTGGGATTTAGATGAAATAAATGCTGAAATACAACTCTATGCATGCTTTAAAATCTATTGGTGGTTGTTTTGAGCTTATTTGATGGTTGTATGAATTTTTGGATATAGAATCCTATAAGGGGAGGTGTTGCACTAATTGGGGCTGATTAAGGATGATGGATTTTAAGTTAAATAATGATTAGGAAATTGTTTAGAAACAAGATTATGCAAGTGTATAGAAAGTAAAGTTGAAAAATCGCATTTCCCTCCTTATCATTGAGTTTTGGCCAAGTATAAAAAAATGGAAAAGAGTGTGATTTTAATGCTTTCAATAGATTTAGAATGAAAAATTATGTGGGGTAGAAGTGAGAAAACAAATTTGGAAGCATTAAGATCAATTTTGGCAAAGTTAGGAGTTTATGACCCTAAGTTGTCAAGAAAGGGTTTTATGAATTGCTAATGGTTATAATGCATTGGAAGTGGCTTATTATTGATGCCAATTGCATTATGATATATGTAGGAGTGTGAATTTCAAAAAGGAAAGTTTGCAAGGTGTAATAGCCACATTTTTCGGTAATGGAAAATCAAGGCTAAACGAATAGCTACAGATGAATTTAGGGTCCGGAGAGTGAAATGAAAGGGTAAAAAGGTTAAGTTGGAAAAGTAGTAAAGTAAGGACCAAAACGTCATTTTGGAAATTCAGGGGACCAAAGTGTTATTTGGAATTGAGGACTAAAGTGCCATTTCGAAAGTTGGGGACCAAATTGTCATTTTTGAAATTCAAGGGTATTTTGGTTAAAGTTTGACCAAAATATCAAAAAATTTCTCATGGCATTGAAAGATAAAGCAAAATTTACTAATAAGAAATTGAGGCCTGGTTTAGGTTAAAATGATAAAAATAACCTTTGCGGGAATTTTAAAGGTTATTTAATATTTGGCTGATTAATTAATTTTAAGCTAAATATAGTTATTTAAAATATATAGAGGCCTCAAATATCTAATTTCAAAGTAAGGAAAGATAGCTTGAGAATTGTAGAAATTTATAAAATTGTTGACTAGAGGAAATTAGAAATAGTTTGCCGGAGTGAAAGAAAATAACCCTAGAAACCCCGAATTAGGGTTTTATTTCAAAAAGTAATTAAAGACAGTTCTAGGAGTAGAATGAGGAAAGAAAAATCATGGAAGTATCATATGAATTTTGCAAATTTTTAATGATCCTAAACTGGTTAAGTGACCAGGGAACTCCCAAAAAGTACTTCCGGCCCGATAAAGTGACTTTATGGACAGCTAAAATAACTTTATTTGTATAAAGAAAATTGTGGGGTGTCTGATAATGCCACTAGTCGTCTCCTTACTCAAAGAATAAAAATAAACCAGATATTATGATTATGTGGTAGAATATATCAAAGTAAAGTTACTTTATTAGTATAGTGGGACCCACAATATATAATGACATAAGCCCTATGACATGTGTCAAGACCATACTCTTGATGCATAAGATTTGTCCATTTGGAAAGGGGTTGAAAATCAGGAACAAGATCAAGCTAACACCTCTTGCAAATATGTAAGAGTTCAAGGACCATTTATCAAATTGGAGGTCTATAAATACCCCCTCCCCTCCCTTCAATTTTGGCCAAGGTGAAGTTTATGAAACGGAACTCTTACAAAATTAATTCTTGAGAGAGAAAGAGAGGGAGGAAGAGAGAGAAAGGGATGAAGGTGCCTAATTAAGGATTAAGAGAAATATTAAGGTTAGTCTGATTTTGTTTCAATCTCTAATTACCTTAACTAGTAATTAATTAATCTATGATTAGTAAAGGATTAATGACGGAGAAATGATGGATTAAGAATGGATTAAAATTTAATCATGTCATTGAGGGTTGGAAATTGCTAAGAATTCTTCTATCTTGTCTATGTGATGGTTGGACTGAGTTAGTTTGATGATGGTATGAATTTTTGGAATCCTAAACCCTAAGGGGAGGTGCAGCACGAAATTCCTCTTGAATGGGAGATGAGTTTTTATGTCAAATAATGCATGGTAAGAGGCTTAGGATCAAGAATATGCAAGTGCATGAAATGAAAGTTTGAAAAATCACATTTTTTCTATTTATGCACTATTTCGGCCAGAACTGTTTTTGAGGGGAAGGAGTGAGTTTTTGATGATTTGGAGTCTTCCAATGAATTTAGAAGGCAAAATTGTGTAGGATAGAAGTGGGAGAATGATTTTGGAAGCATTAGAATTAATTTTGGCAAAATTAAGAATTTAGAAGCCCTAAGTACCAAGATTAAGTTTTATGCCTTAAATGGTGTTCTATTGAATTGGTAATGATATATTATTGATGCCAAATGCACCATAAAATGTGTAGGAGTGTCAAGGTGCAACGAAAGTGGTCAAGTGGAAAAGGGAAGTTACTTGAGCAATTGGAAAGAGCAAATTAATCAAGGTAGCAAGTGCTCTAACTTATGCATTTACTTTGCCATTGATTGTCATTTATGTTGTTTTGCCATGATTGATGCTTTATAACATGTAAATCCTTGCTTGTGCATGGTTGTAGCTATGCAAAAATATGATGTGTCTTGGCCTTGTGCAATGAATGTTAATGTGATGAAGTAAGGTCTTGTTATTGATTTCATGGCATGTGAATGTTGCATATTGATAATCATGCATGTTAATGTGTGTGTTAGAGTTATTTGCTACTGGGATTTCTTTGAAATATTATTCTTCCCAATGAACAACTTTAGGCCAAAGTTCAAAGGGCAAAGGAAAGAAGGTGAAAGACTAAGAGGATGGCATCCAAACTTTGTGAAAAACTTGTACATAATGAAGCATATTACCTTATGTTTGTATGTTAACTTTTGGGATCAATGTATGTTAAACCTTTACTATGACAAGTATATGAGATGTGCTATATATAAGTGCTAGATATGTTAGTGAGTAATGCAATGATATGGAATGCATAGAAATAAAAGAAAGGAGCATGTTAAAGTCAAGAAAATGATCTAATATCCTTTGTTAAAGGCTTAACTTGAGCTAATGAGAAAACAGGGCAAACCAAGTCCAAATGACTTGAAATTTTCTAAAAACGTATTACACATTCTAAGCTTTAAAAGGAGTTAAAGTTTGCTAAATTTGATGTTTATGTTGAAAGTTATGGTTCTCCAAAGTTAAATGAAAAGTTTGGGAAATTGACCAAATGAATAGTGAATGTTCACTCAATAAACTTACTAATTGGTCAATAAATTGGACAAATGGATATTTTTTAGTGTATGAAAAATTGGATTGGACTAGCTGGGTTGTCCCAGGAATTGGTGACCCAGTCACCTGACGGTACAGTCATGTCCTCAACCCAAAAAAACTTGACCCATGGTGAACCGGTCTCAACCCGGGTAACTTGAGGCAAACCAGTGGTGACCCAAGTCAGGCTTATTATTTTAAAAAAATATGACTTTGTTTTAGTTTTAGTGAACTTATAGTACCTTCAATTGGATTTATTACTTTAGTTTGTCATCATATTGATAATTTCGTACTTTTTTTTTTTATTACCCAATCAAACTACCACAAACTATTAGTGATTATATTTTAGTGTTTCATTATTTTGTAGCTTTAGAATGATTATAAGAATAAACATATATTGTCAATGTTATATTTTATTATTACTATAATCAAACAATTGTGTCAAACATGTATGCAGCAAAACATTATGTATCTAGTGTCCTTTTTATTTAAAGATTATAATATTAACTTGCTTATAATTAAATATAAGTATTTTTTATTAAATTTATTATTTTAATATAACCGGTCTAACCCACGGGTTGACATCGATCTAACTCTTTAACCCTTGACCCACTATCCCGACCAGTTCAGGGTGCGGTCCGAGTTTTAATACCTTGATATTTCCCCTGTAGGGGATTCAATAGTCTTCATTTAGACCACTCGATTTAGATTTTTCTAGAATTAGTTATGAATTTTCAAAGTTAGCCAAAATTTTCAAGTCACCAAGTGAATAGTAACTCAGGTGAGAAACTTTGAATCTAAATTGGTTGACTAATTCTAGTTTATGTAATGGTCTCAAGTGGTTTAGTTAAGGTCTCTAATGAAGAGTAAGGGTAATAAGTGAGGTGTTACACAAGGTGCAAAGAGGAAGCCATTAAAGTTCAAGGAAAGTTAACCAAACAAGGTAGCAAAGTTACTAACTTTTGCATTAATATTGTCATTGATTATTATTCATGTCTTGCTTGCCAAGATACTTGTTAAATATGCTATATGACATCTAAAAATGTGATGTTTTATGTGTTGATGTGCTATGGACATATGCAATTTAATTTAAAGAAAAGTTACTAAAGCATATTCATGTCATGGCTAGTTTATAGAAT
>QFDD01005562.1:0-12461 GCA_006871305.1 Vachellia collinsii | reverse complement strand
GAAGAATCGGGTTTTCAGAGCACTTCGGATTTGTTGCTTGTTCGGAAGTGACTGGCAAGAGAGTGTAAAGAACTCCTGGGGAAGAGAAAAAAATGAGGTTATGGAGTTCATTGTTGTTTATCGGTCTGATTTCCACGGTCTCTTTTGTGGCTTGTGATAATGCTGTAGCGTCCAAAGAAGGTACGTCTCCGCTGCGCAATAACTTCCTATCTCAGATCTCGCCTCTTCTGTTCGGTTGACCTCTGTTTGACTGCAATAAAAAGTTTAAGTAAGGACCAAAGTAGTTGATTTCTTGTTCAATAATATCTATAATGTAGGGTGTGAAGTGTGATTGAGTTGCGAATATTAGAATGTTTCTGTTTCCTGTATAAACATGGAAGCTTCGAGATCACAGTGTTGCTTTTTCACTGGCGTTTTCAGGATCGCAGTTCTGCTTTCTCTCTCACATTCTCTGTTTTTTTTTTTGTCTTCAAGTATTTGCACTGCTATTTTTTTTTGGCTGAGGAAACGAGATAGATGTTTTTCTCCCCTTTTGGTGGGTTGTCGGGATAATTTAGCTGATTGGAAATTGTATCTGCACAGTTTTGGCGCTTAACGCTTTCAAAGAAGCTGTATATGAAGATCCATTTCAATTTTTGTCCAATTGGAATACGATGGATTCAGATCCTTGTGACTGGAATGGCGTTTTCTGTAATCCGGACCGAGATCATGTTGTTAAGATGTAAGATATCTACTCCATATTTATCGACATTTATTTCTAAGTTACCACTTATCACATCCCTAATACTACATTGTTTGATTTGAAATATTTGTTTGCAGAAACATTTCGAGATCAACATTAAAGGGATTTCTAGCACCAGAATTGGGACGAATCACGTACTTGGAAGAATTGTATATTCTTTGTTTCTCTGATAAACATGAACAGAAAGCGTGCCTCGTTCTGGTTCAATAATTCTGGAATATAATGCTTTGTATGCAGGATTTTGCACGGCAATAAACTGATTGGAACAATACCTAAAGAGCTGGGCATGTTGAAATCTCTTAAAGTCTTGGATTTGGGGATGAATCGGCTATCAGGACCAATTCCTCCAGAGATAGGAAATTCAACCCAATTAGTGAAAATGTAAAGAAGGAAATTTATTTGCTCTTCTGGGATACAGGAATTTTTTACGCTATAGAATCTTGTCACTCACTTTCATATCTTGCGACATCTGTTTTATTGTAGAAACCTGCAGTCCAACGGGTTGACTGGTAGACTACCTCCAGACCTTGGAAATTTGAAATACCTTCAAGAACTGAGACTGGATAGGAATAAGCTTCAAGGGCCTGTTCCTGCTGATAGCAGTTCCGATTCTACTACAAATATGCGTGGAATGTGAGTAAACTTTTGTTTATGGGTGTGCGCTATAGATTATGGATGTATTTTATGTCTGTTGTAGATTGCTACGGTCAGATGGGCTGGTACTTTGATTTGATTTAGGTCAACAATCAACAGATGGGCTGTTGTAGAAATTTTTTTCTTCTTCTCTTTTAGCTTATATTATGTCTTAGGTAGCTTCATGCTTCATTTTTTATGCTTCTTGTGGGTAAACAAATTTAGGTTTTTGCATTTGATATGGAGTTGGTTGTTTCGTTAATTATAATGGAAAACGTCATACAGTTAGTGTTTAGGAGCCATTCAACAGTTACAATAGTTATAGTTAGCGAGCCATAAATTAAAATTAGGCGTCAGTCAAGTTTGACTTATGGTTTATTTTAAAATTTTTCTGGCCATAAATTATAACAAACTCACTATTAAGGATTAGATGCCAATTTACACAGCTTGATATTAAAATTTTTCTTAATCTTTCTCTTATAATTCCCATCATTTTTTCAGGTATGCATCAAATGCAAATGTAACTGGTTTCTGTCGTTCATCTCAGTTAAAAGTCGCAGATTTTTCCTATAACTTCTTTGTTGGTAGCATCCCAAAATGCTTGAAATATCTTCCAAGGTGTGTTTCTAATACCTGAGTCATATAAGTAATTTGCTCGATCACTATATTCAGAAACACATATACTTTTACACAGGTCTAGCTTTCAAGGGAATTGTCTCCAGATCAAGGATTTAAAGCAGCGCTCTTCTGTTCAATGTGGTATGTATGAGTATGACGTGCCTTTCCGAGTGCTTAAGATCTAAGGAATGGATTTGGATTGAGGAGAGAAAACATGCGTCTTGACTTCCAAGTGAAGTGGATTTTCTCTACATTGCTCTTTTGAAATACAATCTGATGTTGAGGATGGATTTCTGTTGCAATGAGTAATTGCAAATTTAATGTCAATATTCTGAACCTAATAACCATTTTTAATTGTTGGCGCATTTATAGTTGTTCATTATGGCTAATAGTTTGCCTTTTATTTTATAGCTGGTGCTTCACCTGCTAGGGGCCATCCAGTGATCAACCCAAAGCACCGATCAGCTGATTATTTGTCCAAGCATCAAGGAGCATCAAAACCTACTTGGCTTTTGGCTCTAGAAATAGTGACGGGGACCATGATTGGTTCTCTCTTTCTAGTTGCTCTTCTGACTGTTTTTCAGAGGTTTAACAACAAATCTTCCATCATTATTCCTTGGAAGAAATCTGCAAGCGAGAAGGAGAATTTGAGAGTATTTATAGGTTTAGTTCCCTTGCTTTCTACTCCCTCGTCACTTTCTTCTTCCAAAAAGTTTTGGTTTTCTACATTATTGTTGTTTACTTCTTATTAATGTGCAGACTCTGAGATGTTGAAAGATGTGAGGAAGTATAGCAGACAAGAGCTTGAAGTGGCTTGTGAAGATTTCAGCAACATCATTGGGTCCTCACCTGACAGTGTGGTCTACAAGGGCACCATTAAAGGTGGGCCTGAGATTGCCGTGATTTCCCTCTGCATTAAGGAGGAGAATTGGACAGGTTACCTCGAGCTCTATTTTCAGAGAGAGGTAAATGAAAGCCTATGGCATGCTAGAACTCAGACAAAAATAACTACACTTAAACTAGTCTTTTAATATTTAATTTAATGTCATTCAGGTGGCAGAGTTGGCAAGGCTAAATCATGAGAATATAGGAAAACTACTAGGATATTGTAAAGAGAGCACTCCATTTACAAGGATGCTGGTTTTTGAATATGCTTCAAATGGGACACTTTCTGAGCACCTACATCGTAAGTCAAATTTCTTAACCCATCCATCTTTTATGCGCTTCATTTTGCTCAACATTTGCAGTTGTGGCTTGTGAGTGCAGATGGAGAAGGCTGCCAGTTGTCATGGACAAGGCGTATGAATATTGTTATAGGCATTGGTCGCGGTCTCAAATATCTGCACACAGAAGTTGAGCCTTCATTCACTATATCGGAGCTAAATTCTGGTGCTGTATACCTAACAGAAGATTTTGCCCCAAAGGTATTTCGTGCAGTTTAATTCAAGTTTTTGAAGTCAGGAATGAGAAGTAGAGGCATTTGATGTCTCCCTATGTATGTTTTAAAGATGGTCAAAGTTGGGGTTAGTTTGATTTGGATTGATTTTGGTCAAAGTTAAACCAAACTAAACCAATTGCTTTGGAGGAAAATCTGGACTTATTCGGTTTCTATTTAGGTCGATGTGGATTGGTCTGGATTAATTTGGATTACATGAAATACAATTTTTTATAATAAAAGAAGTTGTAGTTGTTGATAAAATATATTCAATTTTTTATTTTTTAAAATAAAAATTTATGAACAAAGTTTTTGCAAAAAATAATTGTAGTTGAGAAAATTAAATATTATTCTCAAACCTAGAAGAATTGTGTACTGTTTTTCTTTAGAGTTAGAAGTATAATTCAACAATTATTTGAAACTAAATTAAGTAATTCTTAAAATAATAAAATTATATGTTAAATTAAAAAATATTAAGAGATGAGCGTTTTGGTTTACTTAGCCAAATTTTTCCTCACTTCTCAAAATGTCGGAATTAATGTTTTTCCAATTCCCACTGGGCCTGGACCTACTATCAGAGTCTTTATGTTATGTTCTTAATCAGCGTCAAGTCCCTTGATTTGTCAAACTGTACATGTCTTCCTCCCTAACTTTGTTAACTTGTTTTTCGTAGTCTAATAATATTTGGCTCTTTATAAAAAAAATTAAAAATATTAGGCAGCTAATACTGCACGAATAAATAAAGCTGTAGGACTTCTTTAGTTAGTAACTAATATTGTGTGGACCGTTAATGGGGGGGAGGGGAATCCAAGAACTCCGGAACTTAAATGTTGAAACCCAGAAACTTGTTAAAGATTCTCATTGTAAAAATTCTTAAATTTCAGCTCGTTGATTTTGAAAGCTGGAAGACAATCTTGGAAAGATCAGAAAGGAATTCTGGTTCTGTTGGCGGCCAAGGTGCCGTTTGTGTTCTTCGAAATTCCATTGAAGCACGCCATTTTGATATCCAAGGAAACATATATGCTTTTGGGGTACTTCTACTTGAAATAGTCAGCGGAAGATCTCCGTACTGCAAGGACAAGGGTTACTTGGTGGACTGGGTAAGAAACTCCATCAACTTTTCTTTGATGCCTACAATTCTATTTTTCGTTTTGTTTTTCTTATTTCTTTGCCCCTAATTCGGACAACCTTGAAAGTGTTGCTGTTATTGAATTGTTAAGTTTGGATGTGTATTTTTGTGCAGGCGAAGGACCATCTTGAAAATCCAGAAGAAATGTCATCTTTGGTGGATCCCGAACTGAAACATTTTAGAGACGAAGACCTGAAAGTAATATGTGAGGTAATAAATCTCTGTATTAATTCTGACCCCACAAGGCGTCCCGGGATGCAAGAGTTGTGTACTATTCTGGAGAGCAGAATCGACACATCCATAACTTCGGAGCTCAAGGCATCATCTTTGGCTTGGGCTGAACTTGCCCTCTCATCTTGAAGCACTCAATCAAAACTAACGTACACTAAAGCAGATGTATACACAAAGTATTTACTCTTCTGACTAATTTGTCTTCTTTTACTTGTAATGATTGCTCAAAAAAGGCAACGCAGGGGATAAAATCTCGTTGTTGTATAGCACTGGGAGATGATTGCAAATGCAGAAATTGGTAAATGGGGATGACTGTGCTGGACAACGGTTTCCCGTATTGATTATATCGATCGTCTGTTATTTGTATTGGGCATTTTATTAATTGTGAGGATTGGATCTGTTATTTCCCTTTTCTTTCCAGTTTCAAGTGAGCTGAGGTTAAAGGGGTTATAGTGCTATATTTTTAAACTAGATGTGCAGAGGTGAGATGAGTAGTATCATTGCTCATGATTTGTAAACAGTGCGGCTCTCATAATATATACTGATATTGATCGTTATTTTCCAAATGTTATCCTAACGGTATTGAGAATGTCTGAGAAAAATGGCATTATACTATTTTGCATATTACAATTATATGTATGGATGGATGCCTTGAATGTCATTTTTCTTTCATGATGTAAATTTCATGCTTACAATTTCTCCAAATATTGGGTTTTTGATCGAACACAATAGTGTTGTGTGATCCATATAGCTGACTCCATCTAATAGGATAAAGGGGTGGTTGTTGTTGTTGATGATGACGACGATGTAAATTTCTTGTTTCAAGGTAGACAGTATAGCCATCTTATCTTGAGAGATGAGCGTTTTGGTTTACTTTTGGCTAATTTATGGCCAACATGTATGATTTTGTGCGAGAAAGGCAGAGGCATGCTCAGCCACATGCTTGAGCCAAGCCCATCTAGCAAATTTTGGTTGTCTGAGATGCTCAATGGCAGAAAGGAAAGAAGTTATAACTTCGAATACTCAGGAGGAAAACAAATGAACAACCTACGGAAGAGGAGAAAAGTCTTTTCAGGTACATTGTTAGAAAAATTATTGCTTCCTTAATTTTTCAATGATATGATATATTACTTATTCTTTCCTCGAATTTATGATCTATTGTTGTATTTTGTACTGAACTGTACTTACAGTCACAAAGCTATTATCACTTTTTTTTTTTTTCCCGTTTGATATTCTTCTTCTGGATATTGTGATCAGCTTTCGTTTTCTTAATGTTTTACAATAGAAGCATATCCTGTATGATGTTATAATGCATTGCAGATCTTTTATTTTCCAGCATTTTGTTATAGTTATGTTCCTTATTTATGTACTTTAAACGTAAGTCCTCCAACATTGCTTGCTATATCTCAAGCAGTAGGGTTATTTTGTGCTTATTTAGCTCTATCTTAGTTGTTTCATGACCTGAGTATCGCCTCCTTAATTTTCTTGCCCGGGATCGCCAAGCTTTCAGGGATATTTGACATTCTTGAGTTCCTAAAATGTATCTCCATTAATGTGTTGTCCTAGTGTTTGAACCTTACAGTGACACTTCGTGTGTTATTTGGTGTTTCATATATATCATTCATGTAGGATTTTATTTTAAATCAAAAAGTATGGCCTTTTTTTTTTTTTATTAAAACATTTTCATCACTTATAATTTCATTGTTTATATCATACAAATAGCTCGAATGTGATGTTCATTGACTGAAATTATGCATATATCATTCTGATAGATAGGCATTATTTAATGCTTTGGGTAACTTGCAGGATCATGCATAAAATGATTTTCATTTAGGGAAAAGATGATTGAGCACAGGTTGAGATTTAAAACTTGTATTTCTGCTCTTTGTCCAAAAAAAAAAAACTTGTATTTCTGAGAATCAATTCTGGTTCATGCCTTGAAGATCCACAATAGTATATGATTTTCATTGATTTAGAAAAAGCTTATAATTGCATGCTTAGAGACGTAGTTTGGAAAGTTTTGAAAAAGAAAAGGGTGTGTGTGGCTTATATTAAAGTCATTCAAGACATATACAAGGGGGTAACAACTAGTGCTAGAATGTTTGGAGGTGAGACAAATGACTTTCCGATAAAGATTAACTTATATTAGGTATCATCTTTGAGCTTTTATTTGTTTAATCTAGTACTGGACATTCTAATTGAGTTTATTCAAGAAGATATCCCTAAGTGTATGCTTTTTGCTGATGATATATTTCTTTCGGTCGAATCAAGAGAAGAGATTAACTTTAAACTTAAGATTTGGTGAAGAGTTTTAGAGCCAGAGGGCTTTCGTTTGAATAGGAGCAAGAAAGAATATAGGCATTAAAAATTTAATAAGAGACAAGTTGGAAGTGATTTGAAGGTGACATTAGGGGATCAAACAATTTCACAAACTCCAAAGTTTAGATATCTGGGATCAATTATATAATAAGATGGGGAAATTGATGGTAATGTTAACAATAGAATTCAAGTTGGATGGTGTAAATAATGACAAACTACAGAAGTTATTTGTGATAGGTAGGGTTGAGTAAAATGCCTACAACCCGGCTAATCCACTTGGACTCGCAGAAATGTATTTGATTTTGGCCTATATAATGTTGGCCCTTAATGGGCGGGTTGAAATCCACTCGTTAAAAACATAAACGAGACATGCTATGTGCACATCAACAGGTTGCCCATACTCACTTGTTATGTTATTAGTTTTATATTTTTTTTAATTCTCTCTTCTGTTCTTTGACCTCAATCTCTCTCTCAAACATACTAGCCACTCTGACTAACTTTACCCTAATGCCCCGTTTGGTACACGGAAGCGATTTTGATGGAAGTAGAAGTGGAAATGGAAGTGGAATTGGAAGTGGAAGTGGGTTCTAAAGTGTGTTTGGTATGACCATAGAAGTAGGATGTAAATTTTAATTAAAATATTAATTTTAATATAAAAATACTAAAATACCCTTTTAACAAAAAAAAATGTTCACAGATCCTCGTCGCGCAGATCGCCTGCCTCCGTCGCCCACGCAGATCGCCTGCCTCCGTCGCCAACGCAGATCGCCTACCTCCGTCGCCGAAGCAGATCGACTACCTCCTCCTCCATCTCCGTCGTAGATCGACTTCTGAAAAAAAAAAAATACAGCTCCCGTTGCATCCATTGCAGATTTGACAGTGAGGTAGGACGAGGAGGTGATGCCTCCGTCGAAGATCTAACGGTGAAAGAGGAGGAGGAGGACGCGACGCCTCCGTCGCAAATCTGACTGAGGGAGTAGGAGAAATCGCGCTTTCGGAAGTGGAGGAAAGCCATCGCAAGCCGCCGTTCGCCTTCGCCGTCCTCCACCGCCTCTAATGCCTGCAACGGAGAAGAAGCAGATGGCCAATGTAGTCTTTGTCATCGTTCGCCGTCGTCAACAACGATGAGTGCCGGAGAAGATGAGTATGGAAGGTGACGGTGGAGTGAGGGCAGAGATGGCAACCATGAAAGAATTGGTGTTGGAACTCGGTTCCATGGGGAGAAGGTTGGAACCGAGTTCCACCCATTTTCATGGAACTGGGTTCCCCATGGAACCCAGTTCTAATGTACCAAACAAACATAAATGTGGAAGTCAGTTCCACTTCCAATTCCATGATCTCAATTCCTGCAACCAAACGGGGCATTAACAGTTGCCACTCTTGCCCTTCATGCTTGGCCTACACAACTTTGCCAATTCGCCTCTTGACTATTCGCTTTTTAGGGAAGGAAATACATTATGGGGATGGGGATGATATTACTACTACAAAAATTATAAAATATAATTAAAATATTTTTCATAATGCAATATTATTTTATTTTAACCCAAAAACAACATTATCTTACTGCATCTTTTTATAATTTAATATTATATAAGTATTAATGTTTTGTTGTAATTTTAATTATAATATTATAAAAAGTTGACATATAAAAATAAAATATTTTATGCTATTTTTGAATGTATTAGATGTTTTTTATTCTTGTATAAAAAAAAAGATGTTTATTATAAAAAAATACAACTTAGTGTTATTTTTTCCTTTGAAAAAAAATAATGAGATAAAAAAAGTTAAAATAAATATAAAACACATTATTTCTTTTCTTCTTTTTGTTTTTTTTTAAAAAAAGGCTTCAGACGAGGCGGGCTGGCAATGGCGGGTTGGCGGGTCCAACCCGTTTTTCAAGCTCTACTGCTAGATGGAGGGATCCCGAACTTGGAAGAAGCAGGGTTCTTCACGACGATGTCGTACAGGTGGAAGTGCTTGAGCTTGTGGAAGCTGGAAGGGAGAGAGATGAGGTGTGGGCAGGAGTGGAAGCTGTGGAACTGAACCAGATTCTGGCAGCTATTCTTGCTGTTATAGTAGTGAGTCCAAACCACTTCCACCTGATGTTGCTTCAGTTCAGAGAATGAGTGTATGATGTGCTTGGTGGGGAGGTAGACTAGCACTCTGGGCTGAGCACCGTGAGCGGTGGCCTTGCCGGCGCTGTGATGGGTGGCTCTTTTTGCTCGAAGGACTCTTTGGTTGGGTTGGAGATGAGTCTGGCCACACCTTCCAAAGATGGTTGACACTTGTGGCTGTATATAAACAGGCAACCCATTTAAGTGGGTTTAAATGGGTTGAGGCATGGGTACAAGCTACTCTATGCCAGTGAAAATTTAAATGGGTGGGCAACAGGTTGGGGTATGGGTTGCAAAATCCGCTCATTGCTCACCCCTAATGATTAGATAGTACGTAATATTGTGAAATGAAAATTTTATTTTACGGCTATAACGCTAGTAATGCTATATGGTAATAAATATTAGATTTTAAAGGGACAACATGACTGTATGAGCATAAACCTTAGGTGGGTGGTTGGCTGAGATGAAGATGTTAAAATGAATGTGTGGTTATACTATAATGGATATAATTCATTATGATTAAATTTGTGGATGGATTGAAGTGGCAGCTATTGAAGAAACAATGATGGAAAACTGTTTGAGATAGTTTGAACACGTTCAAAGAAGGCTAGTGGAGGCATCGGTAAGGAGGATAGATCAAATAATATGGAGTTCTTTAAAAAGGAGTAGATTAAGATCAAAGCACACTCAAAGAGATTATATAAAGAGATCTTTTAATTAATAATCTATTAAAAATATGGCTTATGGTAGAATAGAATAACAATGTGTGATCTATATAACTGACCCTACTTAATGGGTGCAATTGTTTCTTGTTGCATTGTTTCCCTCTTCTTATGGAACTTGTATTACTCTTGTTCATGTCCCCCCCCCCCTTTCTGTAGTATTCTTTTATGCTTGTATTGTCAGTTTGTTATTTCTTTAATTTGTATGCAGTATCTGTGCATTGAATGTTTTCTTTCATTCTCAGGCACTGATGCTTATCACATATATCTATGATTTCAATATCTATAAGCTTCCCAAATTATAATATTTTTGAATTCCTACCTCTGATTTTCGTGCTTAAAAGGTCAATTTGTGTTTGTAGTGTGTAGAATGACCTATGGTCTATATTTGTTTACACGTGCAAAGCGTCCACTTCCGTGTTTTTGTGTGTTATTGTTTTGCGTTTACTTTTCAAATATAATTCAACAACTACTGAGTGACTGCCTTCTGGAGTTGATTTGAAAATGACTCGGAAATTTCTGTATGAAATTATAATATATTAAATTTTTTTTGGTTCATTTTATAAATGATCCTCAAGCGCATACATCTCTCTATCAACATTATCCATTGTTGCATTTTACCCTATCCTCTTTTTTCACACTACTGTTTAGTATCACAGTCCGCTCTAGAGATTCTTAGAAATCTTTAAAACTCATTTGTAAATACTTAAGTATTCCAGGATATTATATAATTATCTATACTCTTCCACACTTGTATAGTATCTTAAATATTTTAGAAGAGAATTCTAAAAGAACAATATAGACCGTTAGATCGAATAAATCTCCACCGTCCATTGAGGAGGTGGAATAGTATAAATACCCTTTAGGGGTTCACTTGTAATCATCAAGCAATCTCTAAGCAATATACAAGCATTCTCCTACACTTTCTCTCTTTAGCTTTCCTTAGTTTTCACAACTAAGTTAAAACTCGAGAGGCTTATTAGCAAGCTCTAAACTAGAGTTTCGGTAAAGTTTGTTAGGTCGCACGGTACTGACATCAAGTAAATATTCGGCTGTGACATTATGTATGTTGCTACTTTCATTTACTTGCAGATAAACATCAGCGCAATTGTCACTATTCTTTTCCTTGAGTTTGATAGACACAGGGAATTGAAAGATAGAATATAGAGGGGATGAGAGATAGAAATCACCATCATCAAGGGACGCTGGATCCTATCAGAGTTGCAATGCATGGAAAATCTTCTTAGTGTTAATATAATATTTGGTCCTTCTAATTTGTTATCATTTTAGTTTTAGTCCTTCAAATTTAAAATAAATGGTTTTAGTACCTTAAATTTCATTTTATTCAAAATATTATTTTCTATAATCTAATAAAGATCTAGATCATTTTTGAGACCAAATATTGTATTATTAGTTTTTTTTATTATTTGGTGTTAATAGCTTGATAGAATATCAAGTTGTCAGGTCATATCTCAGTGATGATGCAGTATGTCAAATCCTTCTCATTTCATCCTTCTTTGACAGGTAGTTAAAATGCTTTTAAAGCTTGCCTCCCTTTTGTTTTAGCTACAACTAAGAAACCAAAAGATGATTCTTCAATGAAATATGAAATATGGTTGTGGTGCATTATTTCATTCTCCTTTTCTTCTGATTCCATGGAGCATTTGTACAATTTCAGAAGCAAGCAACTAATGATGCCCGTCCCAGGTAATTCAAAGTAGAGCATGAAAATGCCACTATGGAAGAGCTACTTCATGTTGACATGCCTTGCGAGTACCCTAATTCCTCCAGTCAGATTGATCTGGGATTATGTGAAAGCAATAGAAGAGCGTTTTTGAGTCTCAAGGTTATGCATAGAAATTATAACTTTCAACAAAGCTAGGCACATAGGTTCTCATATTTATAATCCTTTGCAGATATGCGTTTAGAATTCTTCTGTCATGATGTCAATTTCACGTTTAAAAAGTAGACAGTATAGCCATCGTATCTCAAAAGATGGGCGTTTTGGTTTAATTTTGCTTGACTTTTGGTCAATATCTGTGATTGTGTGGGAGAAAGGCAAATGCATGTTCATCCACATGCTTTTAGCCAACAACCCCATCTTAGCTGATTTTGGGTGGACAAGTGTCCCACGTAATTGGATTGCAAGTTAATATTATTTAATTTAGGATATGGGGTTTTTAAGGTTTGAATTCTCAGTCTGTCTTTGAAGAGAGATATTCTAATGAAGGTTTGTGAACCACCCCACGTTAACAAATGTCTGGTTGGATGTCATTTACTTTGGAAAAATAGGTCAAAATTATCTGTATAGTATTATAAAAAATGTATTAGTTTTCTCTAAATATCCATTTAAATTTGCATTGTAAAAACTACACCCTTGGTAGAAATAAACCCCTTTAATCAATTGGGAGCTTTTAAAGGAGAAAAACTTACAAATTTGAAAGTGAGTTGAAGTCTTATTTAAGATAAATATAAAATTATCTGATAGCCTTCATTGGAGAGAGTACCAATATTTAAT
>QFDD01005561.1:0-15158 GCA_006871305.1 Vachellia collinsii | reverse complement strand
CGTCGCGACATGTAACATTTGAGTCGCGACATTGAGCATTTGAGTCGCGACATAATAGTGGCAGAGGGCTCCTATGATTATTATTAGCTCTTGATGAACTTGTGGCTCCTTCTATACTCCATTTTGAGTCTTCAAATCTCCTCCAAATGCCTACAAATAAAGGCAAAGATCTTTGTAGAAGTTAAATGAATTAAAGATCAAGGCATTCACAGTTTGGATGAGATAAATGACCCATTTTTACCCTTAACTAAGTATAATGCAATGCATGAATCAATATAATCAACAATGGTATAAATGCATGCAAAATAAGGGTAAAGGTGTTACAAAACACCATAAAACACTCAAGAAAACCATGTAAATATTGGGTTCTATCAGAGGCTGTAACCATGAAATGAGCATCATTTGACATTTTGTTTTATTGTATAACTTTGAAGGAGGGTATGCTTTGTTATTATGTTTATTAATTACTAAATTAATCCACACCATGATATTGTGAATAATTAATGTATATCTTCATCATAAGTACATTGTTTTCATCAAAAGCTCATGTAGTTATACCCATAGTGCACATCCTCAGCGGAAGTTATTAAAATTATGTAATATTACTTTCACATTACTTGTTTCACCCATGTAGCTTTGGTCTTGTCAACCAGGAACCACGTAACATAGTCTTTATTCCTCACCCAGGAAAAAAAATGCTGAGCTTTAAATTTTTCCATGCTGTTTTTTTACTATGATCTCATTTGACGAATAACTAAGCATACAAGTCCATTCTAACTAAATGGATTTGACGAATAACGAATCTATAAAATAATTTTTTCCCTATGATCTCATTTGACCAGTAAAGATATGGCAACTAATTGTATATTTTCTCTAAGGATACAGGTTTTATAACAATTTTCTACAAAATTTTATTACAATTTACATAGATTTTCTTTTCTCCTCACCCAGAAAAATCATGCTGAGCTTTAAATTTTCCATGATTTTTTTAATTATATTCTCGTTTGATGAATAACTAAACGGTGAAGTCCAAAATAACTAAATGGATTTGCTGAATAACAAATCTATAAAATAAATTATTCCCTATGATCTCATTTGAAATGTATAGATATGCCAACTAATCGTATATTGTATACTACGGAGATAAGTTTTATAGAATTTTCTACAAAATTTTATAACAATTTAAGTTGGTTTTATTCTGTTTTTTCCATTAAAAAATGAGTTGTTGGTAAATATATTGTAAATGGAAAATAACATGGCCGTATAGGAGAGATAGAAAATATGTGTTTGGAAATTATATGGAAAATAACATGGCTTGAAAATATATTGTTTTTCAAATTTTAATGTTGCATATTAAATGGTCGCCTATTTTGGGATGAACATTTGTGTGTCAATCTCTATTGAGTTCTTCCAAACTGAATTTAAAAAATCAAATATTTCCCCATAATGTTATCTCTTCAATAAATTCGTCCATCATTTTTCCCACTACAAATCCCATTTTTATATTGTGATTTGTAGTGCACGTATGCCTTGGCAGTTAACATTTTCTGTTGTATATTTTTTTCACCATTTTATATGAAGTATTTAAAACAAACTTATTAAAAGGCCTTAACATTGTGATACAATGCCTATCATTGAGTTCAATTTTTTTTTTCAATTCAATATATTATTTTACTGTTAGTAAAATAAGATATCTAGAGAATTGTAACTTCAAAAATATATCTATTTCAATTTAAAAGAGTTAAAAGATTTGCTCATGATTTTGTTTTTATTAATATGAGCATTTTTAAAATATATTTTATATGTTGCTTATCAGTTCGCTTTTATCTATTAATATATATATATATATATAATACATAAAAGAAGAGGTTCAAACATATGAAAGTGAAAAATGAAATTAAAAATGTAACATTTTCCATGGAGTCTCCCTATTCTCTTTTTTCTTAACTTAATTAACGTAGCATTGGGCATCATTAATCAACGTAAAGGCGTTTTTGGTTTATGTTGAGGGAAAAGTTTTAATGGACAAATACAACCTCCTTTGTCCCTGATTTAAAAGTACTTAATTGTTTGAGAAATTGAAAAGATTAAATAGAATAATTTAAATATAATATATATATTCTGAAATATTTGTATATATCATAATGTTATTTATCAGCTCATAAATTAGGAAAATTAATTTAGAGAAAAATCAATTAACTTCATTGTTAAAGATCAAATGTAGTAATATTGAGGGAGGACATTTTTATAATTTAGTGTTCTGCCTTTTCCCCGCTATATTCTCTCTCCTAGAAATCTGTCCACCCGTTTCCTCATTATAGCTCCCACTTTTCAACCGTTCTACAATATCAAAATCATTATGCGCAGTTATTTATTAATTTTGTATTTTTTTAAAGAATTTCATTATTAAACAATAACATTTGTGTTTCAATCTCTATTGAATCCTTCAAACTAAATTAAAAAATTCAAATATTTCCCCACAATTATCTCTCTCATAAATTTGACCTCCACTTTCCCCACTATAGTCCCATCTTTATATCGTAATTTGTGGTACATGTACGAACTGGCGGTTAGTGCTTTCTATTTTGTATATCTTTTTCACCATTCACTACAAAAAAAACCAAGATTTTGTAGTGGTTTTTTTTATGATTTTGTAGCAGTTAAAATCGCCACAAGAATATGTAATAGTGTTTACAAAAACCACTGTAAAATCCACCATGGCAAGAAGTTTTGCAACAGCTTTAAAGAACCACCGCGCACATGGTCAAAACTGCTTCTAATGTCATACAAAATATTTTGTATGATGTATTGAAAAAAAAAATAATTTAAAGGCCTTAATAACATGACACAATACCTTAAGCAAAATAAGATATCTAGGGGAAAAGTCAAGAGCTTTCAATTTCGTCGGTTAAAATGGACCGAGCTCACCCCTTTGCTAGGGTTTCCTTCCCTCTTGCTAGGGCTTCTTTCTCGCGCCGTCGAGCTTGGGAGATGAAGCGGTCGACTCATCGATCCTTCCCTTTTCCCTTTCCTTATCATATTGTGGAGTCTTTGGAAGGTATCGCTTTGGTGTGGATCCTAGATTTTCTGGCTTCGAAGAAATTTTCCGAAGGGGGCAATCGCAGCGGCAAAAGGGTTCACCACTCAGAGGCTTGGGGAGTTCGATCTGCTAGGCCGACCACTGATAGCGATCTCCGGTGGGTGCCTCCAGGGTCATGGCAGGCGGGGTTCATGATGCTTGACCATGACCGATTCGCGGCCCACCTTTGTGCTGTCATCGTTAGAATGGATGAGCGCTATGGCCTTCCTTCCTTGATCCTGAGGTGCTTCGTCAATATCCAGCCCCAGCTTTACAGCAAGACCTGGAGGAATGCTGTTGAAGCCTTCTTTGCCTCTGCTCCCCTGCTCGTAGCTTCGATGAATCCTGAAGTTGATAAAGATGTTGTCTTCTCCAGGGGTCGGATTGGGTATGGAGCTGCTCTGGTTCAAGGTCCTGGTGTTGCTCCGTGCAAATCTGTAGGTGGTCTTGAACAGAGGAAGGGGGAGAAGAAGAGTATAAACGATCAGGATCATGAGGTAAATTGCTCTTTCAATATTCATAAAGGTTCTTACGGAATTGATTTGGGATTAAGAGCTGGGATGCGCAAGGTGGTTGGTCTTGTTGCTAAGTACACCAATTTTTGCAATACTTTTTACTCTCTGATGGCGGAACCAGCTATAGCTAGGCTCTCCTTCCTTTTTAGTGAAACCAAGTGCAATTACGGTCTGATCAGAGCATATTTTAATCCAAAAAATGTTAATCTTGTTGTCTTTGTCCTAGTTGAAATTGTGGGAAATGCTGTTAGAAGGCGTAGAGAAGAAATGAAAGTTCTTAGTGTTGGTATTATGGCTGCTGACTCTGTTTCTAAGAATGGTTTTGGTTGGATTGGAAGTCTCTTCGGTGATCTAATGGCTAGAGTTCTTGTAGCTCATAATTTAAAGGCAAGATTTTATGTGGGTCAAGCTAGAATTATTTTCTTGAGCCTATTCAGTGGTTTCATACATGCTGTTCATCGAAGGTTTGACATGTGCCTGTTCAGTGTGACTGATTACACTGTTCTTATTCTGGCTAAACATGTGCCTGTCCAGTGCGTGTGGAAGTCCTGTTCTTTGTGGGGCTCAAGAAATGATTCTTCCATCTATTATCTGATTGTTGGTGGCTGTCTAACTATTATTATGAGTTTTGTCATCCTTGAGCTTCTTATTTCAAGGAATTTGATCAGGAACCATTTCCATAGATGGATTCCCAGGGAAGCATATTTGGCTGCCGAGCGGTTTGTCAAAGCTTCATTGGACGGCTCTTACCCTTTTATTGGGGTTCTTCGAGCTCAGTCGCAGTTGGTGTATTTTATTTTGGTTGTTGTTAGTGTTTTTTCTTGCTGCTTTATGGAACTTTTTATTGCCTTCTTCTACCTTTGTGTTGTACTTACGGCCCCTAGGCTGTTGTCTTTAGGTTAGTTGCTTGGTTTGTACTTTTAAGACTATGTAATTTCGTTTGGTTTCTGTTTAATGTTATCTGTGTTGGCAAAAAAAAAAAAGATATGTAGGGAACTGTAACTCCAAAAATATATTTATTTCAATTTAAAAGCATTTAATGATTTGCTCATGCTTTCATTCCTATTAATATGGGCATTTTTTAAAATATTGTATATGTTGCTTATCAATTTACTTTTATTTATTAAAATATATCTAAAAGATGTAAGAAAAGAAGTATAAAAATATGAAAGCAAAAAATGAAATTAAAAATTTAATGGTTTCCAAGGAGTTGTGTCTCCCTATTCTCTATTTTAAAAATAACTTGATCATATGCATCAAAGACTTAAGATGATATGTAAAGAAATTACACAACCACATAAAAGGAACTACTTGCTATTGTATTTGCACTAGATAAATTTAGACCATATCTAATCAATTCTGAGGTTGTTGTCTATACAGACCATGTGGCAATAAAGTTTCTCTTTAGTAAGAATCACTCCAAATCAAGGCTAATCAGATGGATGATGTCATTACAAGAATTCAATATCAAATTCAAGGATAGACTAGGAACAACCAATCTTGTACCTGATCACTTGAGCAGACTACCAGACCAAATAAGGGGAGTAGTTGATTCTAATCTCATTTGTGATAATTTCCCAGATTCCTCTCTTTTGCTATATTTGCTTATGTGCCTTAGTTTGCTGATTTAGTAAATTATCTTGTGACTGGTCAAACCCTTGATTGCTTGTCTCCATTTCAGGCCCAAAAGGTACATAGAGAAGCCGAGCACTACATCTAGGATGAGCCCCACCTGTGGAGATTGTGTAATGATCAAGTCATTAGGTGATGCATCCCTGGTGTTGAGTTCAAGCCTATATTTTCTACTTGTCACACCATGATCTGTGGAGGACACTTTAGTTCTAGGAAAACCACTAGGAAGATTCTTGAAAGGGGATTCTATTGACCCTCCTTATTCAAAGATGCATATGACTATTGTAAGGTATGTGATGAATGCCAACAATTTGTTTAGGGGGGTTGTGAGCAAAATATTAGATGCCTCAACAACTCATGCTTTTATGTGAGGCTTTTGATGTGTGGGGAATAAACTTTATGGGTCTCTTTCCACCTTCTTTAGGATTTACCTACATCCTACAAGTTATGTGAGGTTTTTGATGTGTGGGGAATAAACTATTCTCAAAAACATTGTCAAGCCTTCAAGGAAGGACTAGAGCTCCTGAATTGAAGATGCACTATGGGCCTACTGGACTGCTTTCAAGACACCCATTGGCATGTCTCTATTTTGGATTGTTTACGATAAAGATTGTCACATACCGGTTGAGTTGGAGCATAAAGCTTATTGGGTGATAAAGCTATGCAACATGGATATGGAAGCCTCTAGAGAAGACAGAACCATGCAACTGTAAGAGCTTGACTTGTTGAGACCAAGCTGATCCATGATAAGAACATCTTTAGGAAGGAATTCAAAGCAAGTGATTTTGTGTTGATGTATAGGGCCTGTCACAAATTTAGATGTTGAAAACTTAAGGCTATGTGGAATGGGCCATTCGTGATCACTTGAGCACACTCATTTGGCATGATGGAACTACTAGATAAAGCTACGAGAGATGAGTTGTGAGCTAATGGACACTTGCTCAAGCTATATCATGAGGATAATAAGCCTCCTAGTGGCTAGCTTGTCTCTTCTCCTTTTGGTTTTCTTACCTTTTGTATTATGAGATTGCTGGTGATATTATTTGCATCTATTCATGAGATAAGTGTAGGGGAAGAGCTTTCCAATAGGAAAAGTAGAGTTAGCTTTTCAATTCAATAAAACCTAATGCAGGAACTCCAGTGCAACTTTCATCTCCCACTTGACTTATATTGTCCTTTGCATGTTTTTATATGAACACCTATATTGTTTTGACCTATCTCTCACTCACAACTTTCCAATTCACAAAGAGATTGGTTAAGATATTATTGAGGTTGTTTTCTACATTAAGGACAATGTATTGTCTAAGTGTGGGGGAGGTGTCTTGATGCTTTAAATTAAACCCTTTATTGATTTTCATGCATTTGCCTCTAAAAGAAAACCTTAAATGATTAAAAAAGCCAATATTCAAAAAAAAATCTCATTTGATTCTTGAACTTTTTGATATGATAGATCTCCATTTCATTGCCAATTTGCTTTATCTTGGTCGGTATCCCATGAATGGATGATTGCTTGTGCGTTCTAGAATCAACTACTTGGATGGTTTTCTGTGTCCCTTTTTTGAAAAGTTTACCCCTATTCTTGTTTTAGTTGTTATACCCTTTTGGCATCTAAATTAAATCCTTATTGCCTAATTTTTGTAAATGTTGGGCATGTTGAGTTAATGCATCTCTTGATTGATTGACATTATAGAGTGTTGTTTTCTTTTCAAAACCATGATGCATAGTTTGATGTTGGGAGTGATCATCTTTGAGAAAACCTTGTTGTGAGGATTTTGAACCTTCATTTTCTTTTTCTTTCTCATCATGTATGACTACCCAATGTTGGTTAACTCCTAGAACTTGTTTTGATTATTTTTCAAAGCTGCATCATACCTAAGACTTGTGACCATGATCGAGGCATTTGTTTCACTACCCTTTTACTTAAACACAAGCCAATGCATTTCACCTTTGTTCACCTCTTTGAGCCCATCACTTTCCATTAATCCACCATCAGTTATATTAGTGATTATAATCCACCATATGCTTGTAAGGATTATATTATCCCATTCCATTCCATTTGACCTTTTCCAACATTACAACCCTGAAAAGTCCCCTTGATCATGAGTCAGTGGTATATTAGTGGTTGAGATAATATAATCCTTACAAGCATATGATGGGTGCTAGACTAGGTGGTTTGAGTGAAATTTCCCTATTATTTTGAGAGAGGATAGAAGCACTTATACCAAGAGTGCTCTTTAATGTTTCATTTCCTACTATGCATCATTTTACACTAATTACTAATGCATTCTATTATGGCCAATTGATTGAGGGTTGTTTTGGATTGGGTGCTTGTAATTCTCTTCATATCCGATGTTCACATGAATAAGGTCTAATGTTGGATTCTGTTTTCAGATATTTTACCTAGGAGTACAAAAGGTTAAGTGTGGGGGAATTGATCTAATGCTATTTTATCATATAAAATTGTGGCATTTTTAAGAGATTTTCGTGTTATATTTAGACTTTTATTCAATTTAATTATACTTATTTGGAATCGAGGCAAATTTGTGAAAATATAGTTAAAATGGATTAAAATGTCGTGTTTTTGTGAATTACCCTAGCAGCGAGGGACCTAACACCCTGAGGGACCCTGGAGTGGGTGAAGGGGGAAGGGAGACGTAGTAGGCAGGGTGCGCTCAAGTTCCACATCTGTTAGACTTGTCCAAAGTGAAGGCCATATATGTAGTCGGGGTGTGGTCTTTGACATCCGAGGCGCCTTTTGGGTGACTATGGGATCCCAAAAAGGACAAAACCCCGTGCCTACAGGTGGCTAAATAGGGACAATACCTTAGGATGTTACAATATGGTATCAGAGCCGAGGACGGCTCTTTCCGTTGGTGGGGTGAGTGTCACACCAAGCGCTGCTAGGGACCTAACACCATGAGGGACCCCGGAGTGGGTGAAGGGGGAAGGGAGACGCAGTAGGCAGGGTGCGCTCAAGCCCCAAATCGGTTAGACTCATCCAAAGTGAAGGCCATATATGTAGTCAGGGTGTGGCCTTTGACATCCGATGCGCCTTTTGAGTGATTATGGGATCCCAAAAGGACAAAACCCTATGTCTACGGGCGGCTACAGGGACAATACCTCAGGATGTTACCAAATTAATGTAATATAGTTACAATTCAGATCGTATTCACTTTTAAGAGCCGGAAAACGAAATTAAATCCTAGTAAAGAAATGTAAGCAACCTAAACTAAAAAGAAATAAATTAATTTGTGGAATTTCTAGCTAAATGTTATGAATTAAATTTAAATTAAAATACTTATTTTTTATATTTTTAATGATTAAAATGAATGATGGTGAAGGGAATGAAAATGAAACACACAAATAAACAATGGTAATAATCAATCCTCCAATTCAACAACACATGCAATCATCACTTCAATGGATACGGGAGTTAAAATAATGAATTAAGAATTATAATTAAGCTTTAATCTAACAATCGAGTCACCTCGAATTGCTACAAAATAATTTCCAAAATTCCAACTTACTAACTGCAACCAGAATAGCAAAATGGAATTAAGGATAATAAAAACCAATGCTTAATTGTAACTCTTAAATTCAAAATAACATAATTAAAGTTAGCAAGAGATAATATGATCTAAGATTCCAAGCTACCTTAGAAAATCACAATACACTAACTCCAAAATCAATATAAATGTCATGCCACAACATTATAATCAAAATTGAAGCTATAATCAATCCAATTTTAAATGCTAAACAATAATCCAGTCACAATAATTTCTAAATATAATCAGATTAAACAATACAAATTATTCCGATAATTAGAAAAACTATCTTAAAACCTAGGAATTGTTAAACAATTAACGGATAGGAAATTAAAGTACTAAAACTCCCCTTTAAAAGCCCAAGCTCCTGCCATTATTGTTGAATCAGAGAATCAGAGAGTGCTAGCCACGATTTGCCATGAAGAATAATTTCCCCAACATAATGCTATGGGTGAAATGGGAGACAATGATGATGCTATAGAGCATAACACCATGCGCTGCTAGGGATTTAACACCCTGAGGGACCCCGGAGTGGGTGAAGGGGGAAGGGAGACACAGTAGCCAGGGTGCGCTCAAGTCCCACATTGGTTAGACTCATCCAAAGTGAAGGCCATATATGTAGTCAGGGTGTGGCCTTTGACATCCGAGGCACCTTTTGAGTGACTATGGGATCCCAAAAGGATAAAACCCTATGCTTATGGGTGGCTAAAGACTGACAATACCTCAGGATGTTACATTCATCATCATGGTTGTAGAGTCTATTTTCATTGGAGATGATTTTGTGATCATGTGTGGCTAATTCTAGTTACTTCTTAGAGATGGGATGATGGCTTGAGTTCCTGAAACTAATTAGGGGGAGTTATTTCAATTTAATTCTTTAATTTTCTTAATTATTGTCAATTCCTAATTTTAGGATTGATTATGCTTAACTTTGATTGTAATTAAACATATCTGTGGTTGTGCTGGATTGTTGTTGCTAATCTAATATTTATTTATATATTTCCTAATTGATTAGATAAACTTATATTTACTCCAGTGATCATTGGTTTGTATAATTTAACATAATCAATTTGAATGTCACGATATTGCATTCATATAGGGTACACAATCACATCAATTTAATTCAATTCACACATAAAGTGATATTTTAATAGTACTTTCAAGCAATAGCTATGAAGTATATGAGTAGTTATTGATTAAAAGTATTAGACTCAACGCAATTGCTTGGGGTTTTCCATTAGACTTGGTGATTTTAAAAATCCCATTAGTTTAATTGAACAAGGATAGCTATTTACACATTTCCAAGAGCATGTTCCATATTATATATTTCAACCCAATTTTCATTTTATGTTCCAATTTTATAAAGAAAACAACAAAAATATTATACAAGGATTTAAATTTCTTGCATTTAATTAGTTATAATTAAGAAAACTAATTTTTCAAACCAACCCCATATTTTATTGCATTTTAGACTCTTAATTTGCCTAGAAAAGTTAAATTAAGGCTCCTTGATAAGAGAGCGACATGTGTATCGCACTTTACTGCAATTATTGGTTTTAAAATATTTTGCATTTGACCTCAAGGCTCAAAGATACAGTCAAAATCATATGTAATATACTTGTAGGCTAACTTTAAGCTAAAATAAATATCACTAAACCATCGCCACACATGATAATTTCCCTTCCTATTTGCTTGCACATTAATCAAGCGAATAGCAGCAAGAACATGAGATGGCAGTAAATGTTTAAACATAACCCAATTATAATAAGCTACTTTCCATCCTACCATTTCATTCGATAATGGTTAGATAGATAAACTTTTCAATTTCTAAAAATGAGGAAGCCAATGATCTTTATAAAACCACGTCTGATGACCATCCTTTACTACCTACGAAATGCCTTCTACCACAATAGATCAACTAGTACAAATACCTCACCATGTATATGATTTTGAACATCTCTTCTCCACTTTGGGTATAATATCATCTTCTGCTTTGTATTTTTCTCACAAGAAATTAACCCACAAAGAACCTCACTTATTAATAAATGCCCAACCAAGCTTTGTCATAAATGCTTGATTTTGATAATGTGTTTGCCTAAGCCCTAACCCACCATTCTCCTTTCAAGCACAACTTTAGTCACATGCAATCAAATGTGATCTTTTATTATTAGTTGTACTCCCTTAAAGGAAATTACAACACCTCTTATCAATTTCACTACAAATATTTAGAGGTAAAGGCACTATTTGCATAACATATAAGGGCATAGACGAGATGACGGATGAAAACAAAGTATGTCTACCTACCATGTATAACATATTCACCTTCCATCCTGCTAGCCAAGCATCCCTTTTCTCAAGTATAAACTTATAAGTTGAAGACGATCACGCTCATGAAGTATGGGTGTGGAGTACAAGTTTTGACCTATTATGAGGAATAATCATCTTTACAAGTTATCCATCAGTGATGGTAAGAAAGAGCTATTCTGTCTAAAGGATTCCTTAACCCTGCTAACAGTTAATCTTGATATTAGAAAGAAAAATCTATCCTCACTTAGGAAATAAGGGCTCTATCTCGCATGAGAATGCTAAAGTGTCAAATGTGAGCCTACTCAAATATTTATCATGCATGAAGCAAGATATGTGTTTGTTAAGTGGTGCATTGCCAAATATTTATCCAAATTCACAGTAGGCACAACATTCAAGAAATCACTTATTTCTTTATTGCTAACATGACTCACATATTTAGAGAAATAAATGTGAGATTTAGAAGCATTAATATGATAAAGAATACATATAAGCTTGAGAAAATAATATGAGATCATCAGCAAATAATGCATGATAAATAGTAGTATCTTGTTATGTTAGCCAAAATGGACACCATTTACCATTTTCACAGCAAATCAAATGCCCTAGCCTCTCCATCATGAGTAGAAAAAGATAAAGTGACATAGGATCCCCTTGTCGTACACCACAAGAAGGAAGGAATACATCTGTTGCCTCACCATGCCAAAGTAATTGCATATTTGGAGAAGAAACACAAGATTGAATCATCTCCTACAGATAACTCGGTATGCCAAGATGTTTCAGGTGATCAAACAAGTCTCATCGTACACATCATAAGCCTTCTCTAAGTTAATCTTAATGGCCATATAACCCCTTGAGATTTTTCATAGAATAAATAATCTCTTGAACTAAGATGATATTATCCAAACTCTAATGCCCTTTCATAAAGGTGCTACAACCAAAGGCATGACTTCAATCTATTAGATATAACCTTTATTATAACTTTGTAAATCACACTGCAAAGACTAATAGGATGAAAATCATGAAAAGTTTAAGGGTGATCAACTTTAGGGATTAACACAATTTGGGTTCCATTTAAAAGCCTTTTTCAATATCGAACAAAGCGTGTTTAATTTCTCCCTACTCCCCCAGTCTCCCCAACAATTTATCAATCTCTAGATAAGAACATCTAAAGACAAGAAAAACGATAATTAGTATACAAGTTCTCAACAAATTGTCTCTGTGTTGGTCGAATCTCATTTCCATCATACAACAATTCTCCATAATCAAGCTTAAGAGCCTCAATTTTGTTTCGACATATTCTTCTATTAGCCATGACATAAAAAGAGCATGTATTCGTATCCCCTTGGACATACAATTAGCTATGAATGTTGTACCCACATTAGTTCTTCCTGAGATAATAATTTCTCCAATTCACACCATAGCTCATCGCTCAAATTATCTAAGTACTCTAACGGGCCCACTAGGGCCAAATCAAAATTAATACCAACTATCTGCCTATGCAACTTATCCTTTAGAAAGCCATTGTAAACTGGTTAATTGAACCACACCAATTATTACATTCATCAATTGGAATTAACAAATTCTTGAGATTTCTCATGCATCACCCATAGAGCAAAACATCTAAACAACGTTGTTACTTCACAATAGCATGACCATCCTGTATCAAGAAAAATTGGACAATGATAAGACTTGTATTTAGGTAAACGAAGAACTCTAGCATTAGGAAATTGCTCATGACAATCACAATCCCCCAGATCTCTATCAAGTTGTCTTTGTAAATTTATATTGGGATGACCATACACCACCGAGAGAAACCATTCATCACTAAAACCACCATAAACAACCCCATGAATGAACTAATCCCCGAAACTTATCCCATCCAATATTATGGGCTAGAAGATTAGCCTATGATCTAGCTTGATGAGGTTCTAATAGAGCAAACATATCAACATAATGCCTTATAATCTAATCCTTAATCAAACTTCTAGATGAGGCAACCCTGGTACCCCTTATATTCCAAGTCATGACAATCATTATATAATACAAAAAATAACAATTAGCAACACAATAAAAAAATACTACTGGGACTCACATCCTCCCATCTTACTCTGTACAACAACATCAATGTGATAGGGAATATCTTGTATTATTTTATTTGGGATATGTGAATTCATAAAAAATATGCATATTTCATTCCAGGCTTCAGCTACACTTTTATGAGTTTCCTAGTATGATAAATAGGAGTGTATGACTCGAACGATCATACATAACAACGATAAGGTATAATCTAAAAAGATATAGAATTATCTAAATAGCAATTGAATTAAATTGCCTAATATAAATATTTTAAACACTACTAGAGAGAATTCAACCAAGAAAGACTTTGTCTTCCTATTAATGACTAAAGAAAATCCTGTTATAGACCCAATAATTAATGATCAAAGATATCTACACACACACAAAAGCCATGGTTGAGCTTCAACTAAAGAGCTACAACAATCTTAGAAATCCAGTGAACCCAACTCTATTGTAGATTAAAGAGGCTAAGACCCAAAACAAAAATCCTGACTTTTCTAATCAAGTGAGTCAGCTTTACCACACCTTCTCTAAACACGATTGCCTTTGCCAAACAAAATCATTGGTTACATTTCATAAAGTGAATAGTTTGGCTTGCAAAGTTACCTATGTAATCGATGGCAAGACCAACAACCAATATCTAGTGTGATCGATATTGAGAATGTTTCACACTGCTCCTCACTGATGAAGAATGGCATTGGAGAATGATCCATGGAGTAGTAGAGTTGAGAAGGAAACTAGGAGAAGAGGTGTTACATGAAGAATTTAAGAATTATTTTATTTTAAAAGAAAGTGATATAAAATCAGTAGGAGCCAAGTCAGATTAAAAGGACATGAGTTGTTCACTTCTTATTAGTTAACGCATAGATGAAGTGGTGCACTCAGTGCTCCCAAAATTATTTAAATAAATTATTATATATAAATGTTGGAGATGGTCATAAGCATAATATTTTTTAGTTTAAGTTGATAATACATTTATTTATTCCATAATTTTTAAAAAACCATTTTTACTTTAATTGTTTTAGTCATTTTGTAAGATCTCAAAATTTGAATTGGTTTGGCCTTTTTATTGGTAAAATCCTTAGTAAATCCAACTGAAGTAACAAAATCTTAATTAAGGCCTACACTTTTACCTAACCCCTAATAAGGCCTAGAGGCATTTGATAGAACCCAATATTTACATGGTTTTCTTGAGTGTTTTATGGTGTTTTGTAATACCTTTACCCTCATTTTGCATGCATTTATACCATTATTGATTATATTGATTCATGCATTGCATTGTACTTAGTTAAGGGTAAAAATGGGTCATTTATCTCATCCAAACTGTGAATGCCTTGATCTTTAATTCATTTAACTTCTACAAAGTTCTTTGCCTTTATTTGTAGGCATTTGGAGGAGATTTGAAGACCCAAAATGGAGTATAGAAGGAGCCACAAGTTCATCAAGAGATAAAATTAGTCAAAAAGCCTCTGCCACTATTATGTCGCGACCTAAGTTATTATGTCGCGACATATATGTATTTCCAGAACATGTCCCAACGCAGTTACCTCAGGTCGTGACATAAATGTCTCCGAGTCGCGACTCAAATGTCTACATGTCGCGACATAAGTGCTTATTGCTGAAGCCCTGCGTTTTGAATTAGGTTATTCATCTGATACATATATAAGGGTTAGCCACCAGCGAAGACAGCAGTCTCCACTCTGCAGGTTTGCAGATGAGAGCCTCCATCACTGCTCTCTCAGCCCCCCAACTTCTCCATTCATTCATCTTCCATTTTCCACCATTTTCCATCTTCTTCCACCATTCCAAACCGATTAAACCTTCCCCATCACCTTCTTCTTCACATTTCAACCCCCCTTTTCACTCCTCTCATGGCAGAGAGCACCTGTGGTTGCAGCTGCGTTTTGGAAGCAATGAGAGGCTAAATCCTTAGTCTCTTGGTGAGGGAACGAAGCTTGAGTTCATGGGCTCATTAGGGAAGTTTTTCTTAGTCCTAATCTATGT
>QFDD01005560.1:0-17112 GCA_006871305.1 Vachellia collinsii | reverse complement strand
AAAGTGCTTATGCCTCTTGCTGCTGATCTTCAGACTAGAACCACTAATATGGAAACTCAGGCCATCATCTGCTTTCTGGAGGCTCTTGATTCTTCTTATGAGACAATTCGTTTTCAGATTCTGTTTAGTTCAGAATTACCATCTCTTGATAATGTGTTTTCCCGTGTGCTTCGTGCTGACAGTCTGAATGTATCTACGGTCACTCCTACTGCGAGTGCTTTGGCAAGCCATGGTCAATCTGCAAATCGTAATTACTCCAGTCATAAACCAACTCCTAGCTCCTTTGCTTCGACCTCTAGTGGCTTCATCTGCAACTATTGCAAGGAATCCGGTCATATCAAACGCAACTGTCGTAAGTTGCAATATAAAAATCAGCAGCGCGGTAACTTTGCTCATGTTGCCCATACTCCTGAGTCTCCCACTGAGTCTGGATCTCGTCCTGTGGAGCCATCCGGTTCATCCAGTGCCCTAGCTGCAGGTACCAACTCTTGTCTTGTGACTTCTTCCACCAAATGGATTCTCGATTCTGGTGCTACTGACCATATGACAGGTAACCATCATGTATTCTCATCGTACGCACGTTCTGCCAATCCCTCTTCGATATTTATTGCCAATGGCTCTCCTACTTGTGTTATTGGTTCAGACACTGTTACACTCATGCCCTCTCTTGCCTTATCTTCTGTCTTATATGTTCCTGACTTAACTTTTAATCTTTTGTCTCCAAGTAAACTCACTCGTCATTTGAATTGCTTTGTCACCTTTTTTTCTGACCATTGTTTGATTCAGGATCTTTCGATGAAGCAGATTATTGGTAGAGGATATGAGTCTGGTGGCCATTACTTCCTTGATGATCGAGTGTTGCATTCAGTTGCTTGTGTTGGTGGTTTATCTCTCTTTGACGTTGATGCGCATCAGACGTTCACTGTCATTTGGGTCATGTTTCTTTAGCGTCTTTAAAGAGGATGTATCCTCAGTTTTCTTCAGTGTTTGCCTTAGATTGTGAATCTTGTCAGTTTGTTAAACATCATCGTGTTTTTTTGCCTCCTAGAGTCAATAAACGGGCTGCGTCCCCCTTTGAATTAGTCAACTCTGATGTTTGGGGTCCTTGTTCTGTTATGTCACAAACTGGTTTCAGATATTTTGTTACCTTCATGGATGATTATTCCTGAACTACATGGCTTTATTTTATGCGGCATCGTTCTGAATTATTTCATCACTTTTGTAACTTTTGTGCTGAAATTAAAAGCCAATTTAGTACTCCTGTTAAAATTTTGCGAAGTGATAATGCTAAAGAATATTTTTCAGCCCAATTTACCACGTATATGCACCAACATGGCATGCTTCATCAATCTTCCTGTGCCGATACACCTGCTCAAAATGTTATTGTTGAACGCAAGAACCGACACTTATTAGAAGTTGCTTGGGCTCTCATGTTTTCCATGTCCGTCCCTAAACCTTTTTGGGCTGATGCTGTCTCCACTGCTTGCTTTCTTATTAATTGTATGCCATCCTCTGTTCTTCAAGGTGATGCCCCTTATTCAATTTTGTTTTCCAAGCAGCGCTTATTTCCAGTCTCTCCGAAAATCTTTGGCTGTGTTTGTTTTGTTCGAGATATTCGTCCAGGTCTTACCAAACTTGATCCTAAGTCCTTGAAGTGTGTCTTTCTTAGTTATTCTCGTGTTTAAAAGGGTTATCGATGTTATTCTCTTGATCTTCAGCGTTACTTTGTCTCTATTGATGTCACCTTTCATGAGTCCATTCCATTTTTTTCGTCTTCTGAGTCCCTTGTGTCCCCTGACCCTAGGACAGAGTTGGATGACATTTTGTTTTATTCTGATCCTGTTCCACCAGTACAAGCACCTATTCCAGCTTTAGACTTGATGGGAGGTGATCCGGTCATTTGAACTCATGTTTCTCCTACCGCTTCAACTTCATCAGATCCTGTACAAGTGTTGTATTCCCCTGATCCGGCTCATTCTTTCTTGCCTGATCATTCTACACCTTCTGTCTCCCCTAATGATTTGCCTATTACCCTTCGAAAAGATAAACGTACCCTTTGTCTTCCACAACGTTATATGTATCTGTTCAGCTAGATTGCACCAACTGGTAGTCAGCCTCGCAAACCTGTAAATGGCGAAAACACTCAAGAACTACGGCCTTATATATATGTGTGTGTGCGCGTGTGCACGCGCGCCCCTGCTGATTAGACAACTGAGGATACTCAAGAAAGATCACAAGTTTCTGCTGCAATCAAATTAGATGTAACTAGATACTTTGACCATTGTGTTGCGTGCTGATAAGTTTGCGAAATTACGTAACCCAAAGCTAAAGCAGAGCTGATGTTTGAGTCCCTTGCAAATTTAGTGTACGTTATAGTAGATAAAATATTAGACATTACTTAATTGTTCAGATATATATTATTGACCTGTCATTGTTTTGTCACATGCCGACTGTTTCTGACCTATTTTATCCTTAAAATGTTGAAGAGAGGCCTCAGAATTACAATGGTTCCCAAGAGTGAATATAAATTTGCAGTTCGTAACTAGGCACGTTCTACAGATTCTCATTACACTTGCTCAACCCATACAGTATTGAAAATTAGACTTGCCTTAAGATTTGTACTCTTGTGCCTTTACTTTGCCGGACCTGCATGATTGCCCCAAAAGATCCTTCAACTTGCTGTCAGGTCATACATATGCCGATAAACATCACACCCGTAAGAGTTTTGCGTGTGTGTGTAGGGGAAAGAATAAAATACAGAGACACAAATCATGGTGGTTGAAGAAGAGAATGACCGATACAACGCGGAGTTGAAAATGGAAGGGCGATGGTTGACCTATTTGTTTGTCTCTTTCTGCTCAACGCGCACCGGCTGACGTTGATAAGTTGTAATAATGACAAGGGTTAATATCAAAGTTTTGCTATCTTTGACTCTAATAAGATGATTACCGTCTGGGTTTGGTGTGGGCTATAACACAACATTTACCTCTAACTTAACGTTAAGTTTTGGAGTGGTTGTGTCAGTTTAACAAGAGATTCTGAGCTTGAGCTCGAAAAATGCAGCAGGATAAATACTTTGTTATAGAGTTTTGCTATCCTTCCAATTCAGGCTTGATCTGAATTAAAAGCAATTTAAAATACTGGATGTTCCGACAAAAAAAAAAAAAGGTTCTTACTTTATGTATGTATAAAAAGCGATGAAAAAGTTATGTTTGGGAGAGTGATAGGACAAGCAAGCTTTTCTTTGAAGAGTCAGGCTAGGTTGAAGTAACTTTTTAATAAATTTTTTCTTTTAATTTTTCTTCATCTTTAAACTTCTTAAAATTAATTTTTTATTACATTATTTAAATAAGTTTTGTGCTTTTAATTAACTTTTTTCTTTTAATTTTTCTTCATTTTTAAACTTTTTATTACATTATTTAAATAAATTTCTGCTAAATTGAAATTTTTTTTATAGAAGTCAATTTAAGTATGAATCATATTACATCAATTAATTTTTTCTTACATCAATTAAGTTTTACACCAACTTCAATTCGTAAAAATCAGTAAAAATAAAAATTAATTTTACAAACAGTTAATTCAACAAGTGCTTTATTGTCATTATGTTTGAAAGAGGTTTCTCACCTAATTGCACACTCAAAATGTCAAATCAGTCTCTTAATTAAATTTTAGAATATTCTGGGTCTGGTTTATAATGATATTCTTTCAATTATCCCTTATTAGAGTTCTCCCATTTTTTTTAATTCCTTCAATTTTTTGATTAAAAAAGTCAATGTCTACCATCTAGACTATGTCTTTTTAAAATTAATTATTTGATATTTGATTATTTTATTTTTCAAATTTTGACAATTTGTTTTTTGGTTTGATCTTTTGCATTGGACAATTGATAACGAGTTATATGGAGTTCTGTCATAGCCAGGTGACAATATTGCCCCTTTCAATAGTCAAATATGAAATATCACGACGACCAGTTCATGCTTCATTATTGTCCAATTCAATTCTATTCCATGGTCCATCCCATTTCCATTTCCATTTTTTCATGTTTCATACTTGATTTCGATTTCAATTCTTGTATGGCTTCTACGTCTGTTGTCGCCTTTCTTCATCCTTGCCCCCATCTTTGACAATTCCTCAAATAATCTTGGACTCTCTCCACTCCTCAGAGATCGCTCAAAAGATTCGACGCACCTCTAAATCTGGGCTTTAATTTTTTATTTTGGGTTCTATTTTTTTCAGTTTGGTAGGGTCGGAAAAGATGAGTGGAAATGAGAATTCAGAGACCGTGGTCGTTGATCGATTGCTTGTTTCTATCAAGGAGATTTCGGGGTTACCTGAGTGTCGAAACGTTTGCAAGATGATGTATGGGAATTTGATTCGCAGGGTGAAGTTATTGAGCCCGTTGTTCGAGGAAATTAAGGATAGTGATTATGAATTGCTTAGCGACGAATATATTAGATCGTTTGAATCGATGGAGAGTACTTTGGATTCAGCTAAGAGCCTTCTCAAGTTCGTGACCCAAGGGAGTAAGCTTCATCGGGTATATATAGCTGCAAATTTCTTTTTTTCTTTTGTTTTTTTTTTTTTCAATTCTTCGTTAGATGATTTTCATTAATTCACTTATGGATTGCTGAAATATTCTAACTTTCCTAACTTGTCTCTGCAACCTAAGTTTAGTTACCAAATGACTTCGTGTGACTTATTCTTCTGTTGTTTATTATTTTTGTGTGCCTCCGCCGTTTGGGTTGTAAAGTGAAATGCAGTGATTGTTCCTTGTGTCTCTGAATGTTTATGCCATTGCTTATTTCGTTTTCGTCCAGTATAAGCTGTTCATAGACATCTAATCACTTGAAATGACAAGATCTCGTTAAAATTTTTCTGTTTGGCGGTAATTTGCATCATTCCCCTCAAATTCTATTTTTTTTACCATTTTCTATAAACTGAGGGAACCCTATCAACTAGACATAAAACAAGTGTTTGCAGTTCAATATTTTTGCAGCCTCATCTGTATACTGATTATTTCACTAGTACACTACTCATCTTGGGCAATGTCTTCGATATAAATTTTATTCAAATCTTAGCCCTGCTCTAGTCCCTCTAGTTCAGTTTTGCTTATGAATCAAGTTAGTTGATTTAGATTTTTTATATTAACTTAGTAAGCTGTGTGCATTTGGCAGGCTTTGCAGAGGAATGAAATGGCAGAAAAGTTCCAACAAATAAATGACCGAATTGAAGCAGCAATTAGTGTACTTCCATATGAAAAGCTTGAGATATCAGAGGAAGTTCGAGAACAGGTAATTTTGTTAAACTTTATCTGAAATTTGACTATATCATAAACAATTTAATTGTGATTTATACTTGTTATTTATACTAATTATATTTGACTGCTGTGCTTATTATCTAGGACAATGATAAACTTTGACCAGGAGAAATGGCTGTATTAATTCTTGGATTGTTATTTACCGTTTTTTCTACAACTGTTTTAAATGTTCCAGATTGCACTCGTGCATGCTCAGTTTAAAAGGGCAAATGCTAGAACGGAATTAGCTGATTTACAACTAGATTTGGATTTAGCTTTAGCGCAAAAAGAAAAAGACCCAGATCCTGAAATACTCCATAGGCTTTCTGAGAAGTTACATCTGAAGACTATGAATGACCTCAAGAAAGAATCAACTGAATTACATGAATTGGTGATCACAAGTGGTGGAGAACCAGGGGACTCTATTGAGTTGATGTCATCTCTTCTTAAAAGACTGAAGAACTGTGTGCTCAATGAAAACCCCGAAGTTGACCCCCGTGAGGGTGAAAAAATTTCAATGAAGCACAGATCTCCTGTAATTCCAGATGATTTTAGATGTCCAATATCTCTTGAACTTATGAAAGATCCTGTAATTGTCTCTACTGGACAGGTATAACCCACACACTGTTTTTCTTGTGGGATAGCTCTTTTATTATTTGTAATGACCTTATGTTTATTTATAATTAGTAAATTTTGCAGACATATGAAAGATCCTGCATTCAAAAATGGCTTGATGCTGGGAACAAAACATGTCCCAAGACGCAGCAAACACTTTTGCACACTGCCCTAACCCCTAACTATGCTTTGAAGAGTCTGATTGCTTTGTGGTGTGAAAACAATGGTGTTGAGCTACCAAAAAGCCAAGGGAGCTGTAAAACAAAGAAATCTGGAAGCAGTCTTTCAGATTGTGATCGAGTTGCTATTAATGCTTTATTGGATAGGCTAGCAAATGGTGATATGGAACAGCAAAGGGCTGCAGCCGGTGAGCTGCGATTGCTAGCTAAGAGGAATGCTGATAATAGAGTATGCATTGCTGAGGCAGGAGCAATACCACTTCTTGTAGAATTGCTGTCTTCCGCAGATCCTCGAACTCAGGAGCATGCTGTCACAGCACTTCTCAATCTGTCCATCAATGAGAGTAACAAAGGAACAATTGTAAATGCGGGAGCTATACCAGATATTGTAGATGTACTTAAAAATGGCAGTATGGAAGCCAGAGAGAATGCAGCTGCAACACTCTTTAGTTTATCGGTTCTAGATGAGAACAAGGTTGCAATAGGAGCAGCTGGGGCTATCCCTGCTTTGATTAGCTTGCTTTGTGAAGGCACTCCGAGAGGTAAAAAGGATGCTGCTACAGCTATTTTTAACCTTTCTATCTATCAGGGAAACAAAGCTAGAGCTGTAAAGGCTGGTATAGTAGCCCCACTAATGACATTTCTTATTGACGCTGGAGGTGGGATGGTGGATGAAGCACTAGCTATACTAGCAATTCTTGCAAGCCATCCAGAAGGCAGGACAGCTATCGGTCAAGCTGAACCAATTCCTATTCTAGTTGAGGTTATACGAACTGGTTCCCCACGGAACAGGGAGAATGCTGCTGCTGTGTTGTGGTCGCTTTGCACGGGAGATCTCCTGCAGTTGAAACTGGCAAGGGACCATGGTGCAGAAGAAGCACTACGGGAATTGTCAGAAAATGGCACTGATAGGGCCAAAAGGAAAGCAGGAAGTATATTAGAACTCTTGCAAAGAATGGAAGAGGATGATAATTTGCCCAAGTCTTAATCTCAAGTTTCTTCATGATTAAAGTTGATTTTTCGTTTGGTATTTTGGTTATTTCAAGCTTTGTCCAAAGTTAATATCCTTACAGTTGATCTTGAAGGCATATTCTTCCACATCAGTTTGGTGCATTTAAGATTCTAATCTCAGTGTGTTTCCCACAGAATCATTATCATTGGCATAGCTTCTAGATGTCCAAAAATATATGCGATATTTTGTATTATAATCTAGTTCGAGTGACTAGTATTTGAAAGTGATCTAGGAACTTAGTAATTCGTTTGGTTGCTATTTATCTGTAAAGGGAAATCTTGTAAATCCTGTTGAAGATGACCAGAGGTGCTATAATGTACCAAGTTTCTGACGGTCTTCACTGTAAAGTTTACTGGAATTTTTGAAATTGATCTATTTAAAGTTATTAAATTACTATGAGTTTGTGGATATTACTATTGCCTTCCCCCGTTTTAAATTTGTCGCCACATACTGCATATGCTGTTAACTCATAATTTAACTTCCCAACTGCAACTCAGAGAGCCAGGAGTCAAATAAGGCATAGCTTTGACGAAGTAATGTAGAATAACTGAATAAGATGATATTTGTTCAGTTTGTTTACTGATGGCTTGCTGGTTTGCCTTGCATGTGTTCCTTTTCCAATTGAAGGTGCGATTTCGTCATCGCAGTGTCACTTCTATCTTCATTTTTATCCTAGGTTCCCAAGAAAGGTTATCGTTTGTTAAAACTTTAGCTTTAGGAATGGGTACGTTTCAGAGAGTATTTTATGAATGTATGCTTTGTTTAAGTACAGGAGTGAGAATTTAAACGGGAATAATCGTAGTTATTAAGCGTAACACAAATTTTTAAGTTTTGACATACCAAATACAGAAGTCTAATTTTCTCTCTCTTTCGTTTTAGAAAGGATTTTTCTGCACACCCAACGTATTATTAAACTATTAGATTTTTAATGATGTTTTTTATGCGTGGAAGTTGTAATTCTAAAAAATGATTGAATGAGTCATGGTTTGGATAATTGTGGGCAATGCATGGTCTTTTGAAAGGATTATTCAAAGATGCCCTTGTTGTAGAGTAGCATTTGACAATTCCAAATGTCCACTTGTCGTTTACATTAGATTACGTCGTAAACAAAACAGCTGGGGGCTACATGTCTAAATTGATAGCGCCTGACTACTTGGCATTATATCACATTACATAGATTTAAAGCCATTATCGGTGCATTGTCTACGGCGAATCTTAGCTCTGGCTGGCAGCTGCATGATCAGGCTACTTATACGTATAATTTGAGTTTTGAGAGGTTTAAGATTCATGTTATATATTTCATTATGATCCATGGGAAATGCATAATTTCTTGACGGTAGCAAAGCACATTCTTTCTAAAACAGGCTACTGGTTCAAAATGGCCAACTATCATTACAAGTACGATCAAACAATTTACTGCGAATACAAAACATTCACTTATGATATCTTTCCAGAGACAATTAGTTATCTTCCACATATGGTATATACATTATACAGTACAAGCTGAATTAAGCTTTGAACCCAGGTGTTGCCAAGGATGAAACCTTTCCTGCATCAAAATGCCAGGCAACTATCATCAAGAGTTGCTGTTCCCTTCCAGCCACTCCTCCAGCTTAGCTTCTTTATCAGCTTTGAAATCATCATACCTATCTGATACCAATAATAACTTGCTCCCACAATCAGCAGTCCCAGTCTCTTCCAGTTGTTGAGATTCATCTTCAACCTGGCTTGACAGAGGCAGCTCATCGGTCTCCATGCCTTGTAGAGATGCAGTGCTTGTAGACCCTACTGATAATGCTGGAGTAGTGTACAAGAGAGGCTTGTCTTCCTTGTAATCCATTGGTCCCCAAGGATCGAGTTGTCGCCACTTCAGACCGCTAGCCTTCTGTTTTGCTGATTTAAGAACATTGGAAAAATAGTTTCCCACTTTTTGGCTGCCCTCTTGGGCATAAAATGGAGTATTACCCCAAGAGCTAGTTCTTTCTGTCTGGAAATCTGAAGTCCATGGTTGGATAATCCCTCGTTTTGGTTGCTTTGTTGTCATAGTTGCTAGAGATTTTTTTATATCTCCGATCATCTCACTAGCTATGGAGAATCCACACTCTTTCATAGATCTCATCATAGTAATAGAGTCCTCAAAATCTTCTGTCTGCAAAGTTGTCTCATGAGATTTCTCAGCAACACTTCCTTTAAGTTTGATGACATTTGTAACTGCATTTTGAGCATGTTGCTGGACAAAGAAAAGCCCCACTGATGGTTCATTAGCCACAAATTTTATCATCTCCGCCAAGCATTCACTTATCTCCACAAAACCATCAACAGTGGTGAACTCATGCATCTTTCCAAAAGTACATTGTGGTTCACCATGCATTGTCCAGAAAGAAAGAAAGAAAGAAAATCAGCGACATTATACTATGGGAGAAACAAACAAGAGCAATAAGTTCAATCAATTGACACTTGATATAGTAGTTCAAATTGCCAGACCACATGGTCAAAACTTGTAATGCTTACTCTTGAACTCTAAATTGGAGAATATTTTCTTTTTATATAAACAGTTTCAATTGAAATAGACCATATGCAAGTAGATGAACATAGAAACTCTACTAGTTTTCTGCTGTATCAAACACACTGCAAGCATTTCCATCAGTTCAATTGCCAACCATCAGCTATGGTTAGAATGGTATTGAGAAAGAAAACACAGCCACGCTGTACCAGAATGATGCTACAGCCTGAGCAATAAATTGCACATATAGCACTTGGATTTGAGTCATTTGACTACAAAAGATTTCGATATGAACTAGTACATATATGAATTTAGGAATACACATAATCCGCACTAGGTGACAGAGGGGAAATGCACCTTGATTTTATCGGGTAAAATCTGTAAGTAATGTACAGACATGACAAGGAATATAAAAAGGAAAAAAAAAGGTTTGATAACAGTAAAATAAACCTCCATACCAATCAATTTCTTAAAAATTTTCAACAGTCACATATTTAAGTAAACAACTCGTAGTAAAATCATAATATTTCAAACAAATGGTCAATTTTAACTTCGTTTTCCATTTCACCAAAAATTTGAACCAATTTGTCAAAACAACGTACAACACATCAATTTAGAGTGTGTGGATTGGAAATAACGGGAGTCTAGTCCATTTACCATTCAAGAAAAAAATATCGAAAATTGAAAGAGACAATGATTACTCCTATGACCTAGATAACAAGCAATTTTCTTCAAGAATGAAGGTAGAGAGAGAAAGCTTGAAAGAAGGGCTAAACAAATTAATTAAAAAATGAGAGGAAATAGAGAAACAAGGCTCACCGGGGCTTGCACGGCGGCGAAAGGCGTTGGAATTGTAGAGAATCGGAGCGAAAAAGTCTAAATAGGTGGGATCGATGAAGAAAAACGTAGAGACTATATGGTAACAAGACTGTGAAAGTGAAGCGCATTGAGGACAGGATTTGAAGGCGTATATGACAAAAACAAAGCTGCGACGATCTCACCTAACAGTCAATATTTTTTATACGGCGACAAAAACCAAAAGAAAAATTGTGTATGTGTCAAAGAAACTGTATAAAAATGACTTCTTTCGCCGGAATGTAAAATCATTTGATTGTGAGGGGACTGTTGGTGAAATTTGCAGCTTGAGCCTTGAAGCTTGATCGTTTTTTTTTTTTTTGGCCAACACTTGAAGCCTGATCTTGATGCTGCTCGGACGCCAACGTATTTTTCCACTAAGGGTCAACATTGAAAAACCAGTGAAGCACATACTGCTCCAAGTTCGTTTATTTAATAAAAGAGTTAAGTTAATTTTTTCAGAGATTAATAATTAAATTAATTAATGTACCTATAATTTTTTTTAAATTAATTTATATGAATTATAAAATAATATATAATATAACAATATATATAAATATTTTAAAATGTATGTTATAATTAAGTGATTTATTTAATTTTTTTTGTTATCCTCAAAATTCAATTAACTCTTATATTAAACACAGATATAATATTTTTAAATTCCATTTTTTAGCACAACATAAGCCATTCTTCTACTGGAAATAATTATCATTGAGGCATTGTTAAGAAATTCTAAATATTAACACCTTTCCATCATACATGAATTCAAACATTAACTTTAGTAATTATATCATGATAAACTAACATTATTTATTAAACATAATCTACATTAGTAAATTCCTTTTTAATACAATGGATACACTTTGACCAGATTTTTGCTCAATCCCAATTGTTTCAACTAGTGTTTTTTTTTTTGTTTTTATAATTTCTTTTATCTAAAACGTAAATCTCCATAATTTATAAGGATTTGGTTTAAAATTTAACGGCAATAATTCTTTTATTTGTTAAGTATATGAATTAGAATTACGACTTGTTAAAAGTATAAAAACCGAAATTAAAACTCATTAAAGCATATAAAAACTAAAGTCAAAATTAGGATGAGAATTAAATTTCATTAAACAGTATAAACAAAAAAATTTCCAATCAAAGATTGGGGAAGCTTCTCATCTGGCAATTTTTTCTTTTTTTATAAGAAGGACTGATATAATAATCAGCTGCACCTCATTATTAGTTATGTATGATTTCTCTTTATCTATGTGTAAAAATCCTCAACATAAAAGTTATTTCTAAATAGTTAAAAATATATTATATTTGACTGTTGAAAATGATTGCACACTCGAAAACAAAGCACACTTAAATATTGGAAATAAGATTTTATTTTAAAAACTAATTTTTTTCACTCAAAAAGCCAATTTGATAAATTTTTTTGTACTTTTTAATAAATTTTAATTTTATTACTTACAAATTTTACTTTTGAGCTATAATCTTCTATGGATGGATATAATATTTTAAAATTATTTATTAAGATTAAATAACACCCAGACATAGTTTCTATATTGTTTTTGTTGCAATTTTCATTGCTCCATTAACCATCACTAAACCCGATTTATAAAAGTTGTAAATTTTCTCTAATAAAAAAGGCTGTAAATTTTCATTAATCCATTAATTTCATTAAGAGCATGACACATAAGTAATTGGGAATTACGGATGATTACGATTACGACGCATAAATAGCAACAGAATAATTAGTAGCATCAGTATTTATTGAATGCTAGATCCTTATGGAAGAAATTATAGGACCGAAAAACTACATGGTAATATTAAATCAAACCATAATAGGAATAATGGTATTAAAAATTTTGTAAATTGGGATCACATTTTTTAATATTACAAATATTAAGGGTGTTTTAGTAAAATTCTTCAACTATCAATTTCTTTCGGGCATAACATACGGTCCTAATTTATTAAGATTTGAGCGATCGTTGCTTCTTCCTAGTTAATCCCAAATTCTCAATCTGGTTCGCGGTCGTGCGTTTCTTACCACTTACCGGCTTCTAGAAAGAGAAGGTCACAAAAGCACGAAAATGCCCTCGCGTATCCTCCTTGTTCACCAAATCATGTGAATTAGGTGGAGAGTATTATGGTCATATCGTAGGCGCCTCTACCTCATTTATCTGGGCGAGACAATTGTGCAGCCTCCTACATACACATGCCCACCATCAAATCCATATCAAACACTATAAGAAATTGACATTTCGAATTTTACTGGTGTGTCGTCCCTTTCCTTCCCATTATTTTTGCATTTTTGCGGAGCATCGTCCTCGTCCTTCAAGTCCTATATATGTTAAAAATCCTACTCTGAAGAATCCTTCCTCGCCGTCTTTCTATCATCACCATTCTTTGCTCCAACGGCAGCAAATGACGACATGGTACTGCCCAATTCTCTCCTTTTCAAAATTTGGCTTTAACTCCGTTTTCGTGTGCTAGTTTTATGATTCTGTATGCGATACCGTTCTTGATTTTGTGCTTTTGAACTTTTGCCCAATGCATTGCTTATTAAGGGAAAGTCCTTACTGGGATTTGCCTCTGGCTTGGATATGCTGGGCCAAAAAATTGTTTTTTTTAAAAAAATTATTTCTGTGCTCGCTCGCTCACTCCGTGATTTTAACTATTTTGTAGATACGTTTTTGTTGTTCGAAAGAAGTGTTAAAATTGCTTGCTGTGGAAGTCGAAAATTAGTTTGCAGGACATTAGACAAAATATGAGTCATTGAATTGTCCAACATTCTTTTGCCTTTTCGTTTGAATGAAAGCTATGTTAAGTGATTTAAATGAGAATGATATGAAATGCACTAGGAAAATGAGTATTCTTATCTCGCAGAATTAATCACAGATCTGGACCAAAAATTTAAAATTGATTAACAAGCACCCTAAGTTATGTTTAATTTTTCCCGCACCTATAAGTGAAAAATGAAGATTTCATGTTTTATCTTCTGATCAATATTTAACCAGAGTCTTTATCTGCTCTATGGTTCCCGTTACTCCAACTTAAGTTAAACTTGATTTGGATGAGAACAGCATCAATTTTCTTGTTTAGTATTAGCCATTAGGTAATGGGGAGCAGTGAAGGACTAGGTTTCACTGTATTTGGGTTTCTTTTATAGTTCCAAATGGAGTTCAACTAGCTGAAATAAAGCAGGAAATATTTTGCCAAATGCTTTCTGGTAGCCTGGAGTTTGAGATGAGGCACTGCATTCTTATACCTCATAACCAAAAGTATAAAATGTGAAAAACCAGTGTAAAAGTGAAATTTGTGTGACTACTTGGTGATGTTGGCATATCATTTATTTTTCCTCATATTCCTGTTACGCATGCACCTCATTTTTCTTTTTTGTGATTGAATTACTGTAGCATGGCAAACAGAAATGGAACTTTGATAATATTTTTCCTTTTTTTTTTCTTTCCTCTCATAATTATTTTATCTTGCAGTTGAAATAATTTTTGGGGAGCATCAGTTCTTTTCACATGCTGCGACATTTCTGGGAGAAAACAGAGGAATGATCATCCAATTTGGAGGCGATGGAAGTCAGTGCAGTAAGTTCCCATTCCAATAGGTTGAAAACCTTGAAGCATTCAACTACAGCAGATGATGGGAAGACGCCTAGTGAAAAGGGATATAGGAGTACTCATACCAATGGGAAGCCAAATTTGACTAATGCTTCCACTTTTGTTAATCATGGTGAGATTATCGCTTGAATTTACAAAATCAGCTAGCTACATATTTTCTTCTCTTTAAACCATGTTTTTATCCCTTTGTAACCAGGCCTTTGCACAAAAATCAATAAATTCAGCTTATTGGCATTTGTCTCCATTGATGCTTATTACAAGGATGATTCAAGTATATCCTTAGAAATTTGGGAAGAATTTGGTCAAGGGGCAGTGTTGATTACGATCCTTCTTATATAGGGAGGTTATAGGAGAACTAATGGTTTGCTGTTGCGAAGAACAATCTATAAACTTTTCTTTTGAAATGGTTGGAAAAAACCATCAGAAGTCCTTGATTGAGGTGTTTCTGGGAACAATAGAATATGCTTTTAGGCATTTAACCCAATTGAAAAGATATGCAAGTGGGTTCATGTTAAAATTTCGAGTCCATAGTGTGCCAACTTTAGGATATTTGAATATGACTATTTCAATCATGCTGGCCAATCATAGTCATATTTTTTTTTTTATTTTTCTAATTTCAATTATTTCAAGTTCTTGTTATTTAAGGCCTAATATGGACGAATATTCTATGCAGCTGCAATTGCATGGCATGAGGAGAGAAGAAAGTGGGTTGGAGATAAGTCTCATCATCCACCGAGAATGACTAAAGATCCGGTTATTAGGTATAAACTCCCCTATCGGAGGAACTGAATTTTGTGAATCCATATCTAATATCTGAGGATATCGTTGTCTTGCTTAGATTTGTAAACCAGTGCTCCTTTGCATTCTATTTCTTAGCTGATGTCAGCTGCCGCACAGCCAATGAAAATGAAACTGTTTCATCTGTTAATGATGTATAGTTAGAATAGCTCATCTCCGATTTGCTTAACCTTAGCTCTTAGGGCTAGGGGATTGCTAATATAGCTTTTACATGAAAATTAGTGATATGCTTAACTGTTAGGCCCTGGAATATTCACACAGAATACCAGAATACAGAAAAGAGAAGCAAAGGAGGTGAAGAACTTGGGTTTTGTATTGGTCATTCTAAAGATACATTGTATCAGCTTTTACCGACATATTCAGTGACCGTTCTCAGCCAAAATACAGCACCCTAATGATATACGTTCGTAAAACGGAACCCAAAATATTCAGAGAAACCCAACTAGCAGCTGGTTTATGAGAGTTGAGTCCTCTCTTTCTGACTTTCTATCCAAAAGTGCCATGTAACTGGAGCTCAGTACTCTCATAAAGGCAGTCTCAACTACTCCTCAACCATCACCTTACCATGACAGAGCAAATCTTTCTTCCTGTCGTTGACCTTCTTTGTCTCTTGACTCTCTTCCTTCCTTATCTCTTTGGTCTGTTATTACTTCGCATACCATTGGTTTTAACCCTTCCACTGGGGTCACCTCCTTTAGGGCGACTGTTATAGGTTTTAGGGATGGTCGTACGTTGATCCTGAGGGGCAATCCCATCAAGAATAAAATAAAATCGAAGTCTTCTTTGATTTTATCTAGGATCGTGGGTTATAATCCTTAGTTATACACTATGATTTTTTTTTTTTTTTAAATCCGTATACAAGTCCTATCTTTTGGACGTTAATCCTCCCGTCAGCAATGCATTGTGTAGCTGTGGAAAATGTTTACATGGATTACTGTGGGTAATTTTTTCTTCTTTTTTCTTTAAACGCAAGCCTTTCTCCTGGTATTTTTAGACTTATTATATGTGTACTTGAACTCAGCCAAATACTCATTTACTACCGAGTTTTTAAAATGGCGGATGGATTAGAATTCCTTGTTACTGGGTTGCGAAAATGTTATGCTTGTAATAATTAAATAATAAATTTCAATTATCTCTATTTAAGACAGCCTCTAAACAATTTAAAATATCCTTGATGCAGTTGGTCGACCTCATATGAAGATTTACTTTCTACTAATGAACCTTTTGCAGAGTCAATACCTTTGCCGGTAAGATTCTATGTTTTACGTGAACATGTATAGACCCATATGCCTATCAGAATCATGAAGTAATTCTTATGGTTATTGCTGCGAAATTTTTCCAAGGGTAAAACTTGCATGTATTTTCTTTAATACAAACATAATATTTCAACGTCGTCTCAGCCTTGACTCCTTTAGAAAGGCAATCTTATGACATGCGAGAGATAGAAAGTCTGTAGCCTCGAGATTGAAGGAACATTGAATGATGATTATAAACTGATGTCCTTGAGGCATTTCCCTAGCTGCACTAATTTATGTCATTGAAGATGGTTTTGTAGCTTTTGCCGGTCATTATATTACTCCCCCTCCTATCTTAATCTTAAGAGCTACATAACTAATTTATAGATTTTAAGGAAATTTTTTAATTATAACAATTGTGTGTTGGTTTTCTTAGAATAACCAATTATGAGTATTGTAACTGTCCCTTAATGTAAATCCCCTTACTTTGTACAATTAATAGAGATACTTAGGGCGATTATAAATTTGGTAGACAAAATAAGTTAAGGTCTTATAGTTAAAATCAAATTAAACCTTTTGTCTAACTCCTATATTTAAATTGGAGCAGTATATTGGACGTGTAGTTGAGTGAAGCCTGAAAACCTTGCTGAATCTGTGCTCCATGATGTTCATTTGATGTATTGATCACTTGTGCAGGAGATGGTAGATTTCTTAGTTGATATTTGGCATGACGACGGACTCTTTGACTAAATTGTTCCAGCTCCAGGGTTGAAATAAATGGCGACTGAAGCAAGAACTCTGTAAAGCCTTCAGCCTGCATTCATTTGCTACTACTCACTGGTCATGATGATTACAAGAGGATATTATTGAGGATCATTACGTTATTCTCCTAGTGTCTGTTTTTCTTTTTTGAAAGGGTAAAAAAAAGATAGAAGGTCGTTAGTTCTCATTGATTCAAGAAAAAAATCAATTGATATTTTGTCATTGCACTTT
>QFDD01005559.1:0-15798 GCA_006871305.1 Vachellia collinsii | reverse complement strand
ATTTATTAGCTTGACTAATTTATTTGTATGAGGTAGCATATTTAACGGAAGGTAATATATTTTTTATTGATATACTTCAGTCACAATCATTAATTGTTTTGGATATGGTAGATTATAATTATTATGATTATTATTATTGTAGAAAATATTATGTCTCGTTGATTTTTTTCCCCTGTTGACCGATGCATCCCAATGTTGTCTCAATTAGGACAACCAAATGTGTTGAATTTATATTTTTTTCAAACACCATTATTCGACGTCAAATTAAAATGAACAAGTTGGCCCAAAATTAAAGCACAAAATACTTTATTACTGGTGAAATTCAATAATTTCTAAAAAAAACTAATTGTTTCAATCAGCCAACCATGCAAGAAGCCGCCGGTTTAATTAGTCTAGTGCAATGAATAAGTCCCATTTCCTAATTTCTAAAATATGACATTATTTTAGCCTCGACCATGCTCTTAACCCATACCACCGGATATTCAGATGTTACATATTATATTAAAAAATGAAAAACTACAAAATAAAAAAAATATAAAACTTACGTGTCTTTGCTTCTATTTCCAATTGTCAGATCAAATACTGTTCATGTTTGATTATCATTATACTTTTTTGGATTAGGTGAAGAATATATTTTTCTTACATGATTTACGGTCTACGATATAAGTATGTAGAAAGAATTGTATTTTGCTTTTTGAACATGTTTTTTCAATGGTAATGCAAACAAGGCCACTATTGACAATGGTTTAATAGAATTTTTAAATTTTATTTATACAAATTTTTGTTATTAAGTAAAATCCATGTGCTAAATTTTGATAAAAATACTTGACCTAGATTGATCAACTAGTGAAGGGTTGTTCCACTTTAACCAATAGTCTCGTATTCAAGTCTTGGGTATGCAACCACAATAAGTATTCGGTGGTAGAAATAAGCATCTCATTATAGTCCAACACTTACACAAATCAAACTAATTGGTTATCTCCAATATCGAGTAATAGGATCTAAAAAAGGCGTTCAATACCGGTTGATTCGTAAAATTGAAAGGGTTAATGGATTTAAATAAATGAACATAAGTTTTATCCCTATAAAATTCAGGAGGACTAAATGGGTGAGTTTTTTATTTTTTATTTTTTTGGGTTTCACTGGTTGTCTAAATTAGAGAAGGAAATGGCTAACAAAAGTCCTTAATGCTAATGGTATAGAATTGGTTGAAGACCCTATATCCATCATGTTCTTCAAGATTATGGTTATTTGAACATGATGCGGCTAACATTAACCAAGTTATACCAAATATATGAACTAATTAGAAAATTGATTCAAGTTCTGAATATAATACATTAACCCATTTTATCTTTAATATTTATCAGTTTTCCCATACTAAATTGATATATAATATAGGGAGAATCACAATTAGATCTCAATCAAGATTGATGAAGTCTTTGAAACTTGTCAGATATCATATCCCTTGGTCAGGACCTAATTGTGATTATTCCTATAATTTAATGTTACAAAGGGGTATTTTTAGGAGATGGGGTTACATTTGTTCTAATTAATTAATTTATCTAACTTTCTTAATCTATCTTAATTAGTCAGGCAGCTTTTACATCAAGTATCGGATGATTTTGTGTCAGATTCTTTAGTTTTAAACCTTTTCTTCTAAATGACAACGAATTTGACCCCAAAAAAAATGTGAGACTAATCCCTAACAAACAAAAATGTCGTATTTATAGAAATGAGACTAATCCATCTCTGATAGTGATTTTACAAGGCTCTTTATCAAACCTGTAAGATTGTGAGATTCTTCATATCCTCCTCTTTCAAGAAGGAGTATAAATTAGCACATGGCAAAATGCAACTTGCTATATATTTACATGTTGATCTGCTATATATTGATAATGATACTTTTTTTTAAGCATAAAATCATGTAGAAATAAAAATTTAAAGAATTAATAAAGATTTGAAATACTTATTATTTTAAGTGACCAAAAAAAACAGAGAGAATGAACAACTCTTCTTAAAAAATATAAAATTAACCTAGCCGCATCTGATTTTCAATAAAATTAGACCAATAATGTGATTAGCTATAACTAAAATTTTTAGTTTAGGAAATTTTAATTTAAGACTTCAAAATATAAGTGTGATTGAACTCATGACCTTCTACTCATAAGAGAGTTGTCATGTCACATTTATCATCTTACAGAAAATAATTATATTCAAAACACTGTTCGATGCTAAATATGAGAACCTCTTTCAATGAAAATTTGAACATTAGTTCACCATGTTGCAAGATACTAACATCTTCTATTAGAGGCAATCTTATTCGAGGTATTATTAGGCACTAAATGTAGGGTCATTTTTCAATGGGGATTTGAAATTTGCTTCACCAAATTGTGAGGCATTGTTTCCTATACAAAAAAAAAAAAAAAAATCTATGTAAGTTCGTCATGGTGCTTATCAAAGCTAGAGCATATCTTCAAATTTTGATATCACTAACAAAAGTACTTACAGATTACCTACAAAAAAAGCCCTCATGACCTCGTGACTTATAAGTTAATTACTTACCAACTGGACCAACATTTGTAAGCTTAATTTAGAGATTTGTATTAGTTAAAGAGATCTTTCATTTAGGCCTGAATGTTTCATAAGCCTGGGCCCCATGTAATATGGATCACCTTGGTATGGCCCATAAAATGAAGCAAATCAAATGGCCCACAGGCCACATGACAATGATTGGAGGGCCTGGTCGGTGGAAGTTGAGATGTTGAATCTCAGGTGAAATTTCAATAGGAAGTTGACAGTGATTAGAGCTTGTATGTTTCTGTTTTTTGTTTTATTATTTTCAAGACTGTTTTACAAAAGTACTTTAAAAACAATTTTTAAAAATAAAAAAAATAAAACATATGTTTAAATGATTGGTTTTATAAAAATATATTTGAAAATAAACATACCCAGATCTGATGGCAAAATTTTAATGATAAGTCAAGTTCTTAAATGGAAAAAATCTATCAAAATAAAGAATAAAGGAATTCCCAATTTTCATAATAAAAACCAAAACAATGAAAAAAAAAACAAAAAATAAACTTGTTCTTGTTTTTTAATTTTTAAAAACAATTTTTTGTTTTTTTTGTTTTTGGTTTTTTAAAACAAGTTATTAAAAACAATTCCCCAAACAAGTTTTGTTTTCTTGTTTTGAAAACAAAAAAGAAAAAAAAAAGAGTTTTTAAAGATAGAAACAAACACTCCCTAGATTTTCTAGATTCACCATATTGTGTTTTCTTCACTTATTTGATTATATTTTCTTGCATTTCACCTATGTCTTAAATAGGTAGAAAATCACTGGATATTAATATATTTTGATGTTTCAATTACTTAAATGTTACCCAATGAAAATAAAATTCAAATTATTTATTATTATTAAATTTAATAAAAGTGTCGTTCAAATAAACTATATATAGAGATATACAACAATGACGTTATGACAATTCTTTATTACCACTTATGATTTTTTTTCCAGAGAATAAACACTATAAATAAATTATTTAATTATAATATATATTATGAAATGCGTATGTATATCACTAGATTCCATATCAACTTATAAGCTGCCAAAAATTAATTTAAAAAAATAATAAATATATTGGTTTATTGATGTTTTTTTAATCTTTCCAAAAATTAATTTGATCTTCTATTAATGATCGAACAAGTATTTCAAGAGTTTTTTTTTTTGTTTTTTTTCATAATGGTCCTTTTATATATATATATATATATATCTTTCTCTTGTTATAAAAAGGTGATTAGTTGCAGCATGTACCCACCATTCTTGGTCATGAGATTTGTACAAGGCTCAGGCTGTTAACTAAAGTGCTCTGTCAAGCAGGTAAGAGTGTTATGGTAAGAAGCACAAGTTGGGCCCTATCAAATATGGACTTATTGGCATGGCCCATAGAAGAAGCAAGAAAATATAGTGGGCCACAGGCCCAAAATTTATTATTATTTTTAAAAAAGCAAAAACGAAAAAGCAAATGTGTTTTTGACGATGCACGACTGTTTTTATCGTGCGTCCTATGCACCGGTAGGGTCGTTCCTTGGGCTATTTGTAACGTAGTTGGAAAAATAAAGTTGGAACTAAACTCATCTCATATACTTATTTCATAAATTGTAAATTATGCTAGAAAAGTAGTATTACCTCAAGTAGAATGATATATGTGTTTAAAAATAACTATGCGGTTAAATTTATATTTAATATTTTATATTATTATTGCATAATTTTAATAAAAATATTTAAATAAATGTAAACTATTAATATTATAATTTAACAATAGTTGTTGATCCAATGAAATGGGTTCTGATTTCTTCAACTTAGGGTTTTGAATTTGTGTCAACACAGAAAAATTATGTTAAATTGGACATTGTTATAAATTGAGAAAAGAGATGAGAGAACAAGAGGCAAGAAGAAGTGAAGAAAGAGCAAGTAGAGAGAGAGAGAGAAGATGCACAAAGAAGAGAGAGAAGAGGAAGAGGAATTGAGAGTGAGAGAGGTTACGTTTCATTTCAGTGTGCATGTATATATAACCATCATGTGGGTCCCACAAATAGAAAATTGTATGGTTGTTACATTATGCGGGTCCCACGTACGGTTGTTACACGGTTGTTACATTATGCGGGTCCCACGTACGGTTGTTATACGGTTGTTACATTTCGTTTACCCTGGATCCCACAACTTAATTTCTATTGAATATCCACACCTTATTGACATGGACATCCACATAATAATATTCATAATAGACATGATGATATTTGAATTTGACACAGTTTGGTGGGCATATAAAAAAATCATTTCCAAAAACCTAGTGAAAATACTAAAACAGCTTACACCTTGTTGTAAAATGTATAACATGAAATATTGGCCATATTTGTTTTAACATTATGTAAGTACGTTTATTATGTAAATTGAAATGCAACTCTATCAAGTTATAAAAATAATTTTTACAATTAATTCATACTTATTTATCATAATATTAATGTGCAGTTTTTTTTTTTTTTTACCATCGTATTAATGTACGGTTGAAGTGAACAAAATTTTAGTGAAAGGAAAGATGAGACACCAACCCCAGAGGTTGTTCCCAACTTAGTTCATCTCTGGCGCAAAGGGGAAAGAACAGTTTGATAAGGACATGTACTGAACTTGATGGGACACAATTTGTCCTCTGTGATCAGATTGAGAAAGGAGTGTGGAAGACAGAGAGCAAGGACAACGACGTGGCTGTGTCAATTAAGGATAAAAAAGATTCCTTTTTTGCTTTTGTGATAAATTTCTAAAAAAGGGTCAGCTTCACTCATAATTCACGAGCAAAACAACATTTAACTTATGATCCATTGTTCCTATCATGCATCTCATGCAGATATAAAAGTATGACAAGTAAATCTTTTTTTTAGATATAACTAAGTGACATTTTGAATTCACTCTATTTATAAGAGTGTTCGACACATTTACCGCCTAAATCCAATGACAAGGGGTAAAAGGACTTATTTTTGTTTTTTTTATGATAAATTTCTAAGAAAGGGTTAGCCTCACTCATAATTTAAGAGTATGACACCTAACTTATAATCCATTGATGATATCCTTGCAAACATGGGAGTATGACAAGCAAAACTCTTTTCTATCCAGTATCAACAGGTAAACCTATCCAGTACCACTAGGCTATGGATATACCTTTCCAACACCTCGACTAGAATCAGAATCACAATTGAATAATACTTTGAACCCACTCTATTTATAAGTGTGTCCGACACATTTACCAACCAAATCCAATAACAAGGGGTAAAATGACTTTTTTTTTTTCCGTATGTGCTTTGTTGTGGTCTTAATAGAGGGAAAACGGCCTTAATTTGAAGATACCTTCATGTTAGTATTATACTAACAGATTTAAGCATAAAAATTAAGTGGCTCTATGTTTAAAGTTTCTGTATATTGCATCATTTCAACTTTAAATGATTCTAATTTCTATGTCACATGGTTAATCTCTGATGTTTTGAGGATGGTGAAAGAGAAAATGACATTATAATAATTTGATTGTCTTGTGATAAAAATCAACTAGTGCATTAAAACAGTGTGAAGTTTAAAAACTCCTCTAAAGTGGGATTAATTGATTCATTCGGGATAGGTAGTTTCGGGGTTTGAAAAATTAGTAATTTTACGATGAAAATAAATAGATAATATTTTTTTTTATAAAAAAGGAATAAAATTTAAGAGCATAACACAAGTGGCAATGATTTGCTTTTTGTTTTGACATACATAATCACATTAAAGGATTTGAACTTATAATCTTATATTTTAAAAAAATTAAATTAGAATAAATTTGGTGTAAAAATTTATTATTCGTCATGTATTTTTTTTTTTTTTGCCAACTATATTATTGGTCATGTATGAAATAACAAGACACTTGACTCCCTCCTCTTTTTATTATCAATATACAATATAAAATGTATACTAAGTGATATCATTCATACATTATTGACAACGTAATTTTTCCAAGTCTCCCTCAAATACCAATAATAAAAGTCTTCTTGTTTTAGAAACTTATCTAATTATTCTTCTCCTACCCAAAATTCTCCTAATTTTTATGATTAGATGGAGGATCCAGGCTTTTCAAAGATGGCGGTTCCACTAAATAATAAAGTTGTTAATGTTGAAATATAGGTGGCCCACATAATCGGCGTATTTGGGATAACATTACAAAACTCATCTCATATACTTATTTTATAGATCATAGAATACTTTAAAAAAGTAACTTTCACATTTAATCCAAACAGACACAATAAATGAGGGCTATAAAATAGTAACGACTCACTGATAATATTTCAACATTCAATAAATAAAATTTTTTAATAGAAAAAATATATACTTTCTCCGATCCTTTATATGAGAGTTAATTGATTTTTTTAAGATTAATGAAGTTAATTAACTAATATATTTATTATTTTTCTCTGAACCAACATGCACAACTTATAAATTGATATGTAATCCAATAACATATGTGAGTATTTCAGAACATATATTATAATTAAATAATCTACTTACCTTTCTTATCCTCCCTGAAAATCAATCAATTTTTATATTAATAGCCAAAGTTACTTTAAATAAAGTAAAAAGGAAACAACATAATGATATCGCGTTAAGAGGGATACCATAGGTTTTTTTTTTTTTTGGGGGGGGAGGGGGTGATATTATTTAAGGCACATGTACGAAAATAAGAGAAAAACTGAGCCAATCAAATGAGATCTATCAATAAACAGCTTACGGGAAGTAGCTTTTGTGGTGGATAGGAAGAGACCAACAAGACATTTGTGTGAAAGGGTTTATGAAGGAGCTTTGACAAGGAAACTAAAATTACAGGAGAGTTTAAAAGGACCAGCAGGATTAGGTTTAGTAAAAAGAGTCAGTTATTCACAACATCGTGAACCAAAATTCAAATATCTTCTATGAGAGATACCCATATTTAGTGTATCAACTAAAATTCAAATATCTCAAACAGAATTGTTTTCAATTAAAGGATACATGTGTTTTAAAGAAAAAAAAATTAAAAGGCCTCAAACTTGACATAGATATTTCTAAGTGTTGTAGTTTTAAAGTACCAATAGGATTAAATCTAACGAAAAGGATTATTCATTCATAACATCGTGAATCAAGATTTAAATTTCCTCTATGAAAGGTACCCATATTAAATACATCAACAGTACTTCAAACAGAAATATTTCCAATTAGAGAATACATATGCTTTAAGAGGGGCAAAAGGTTTAAAAGGTCTCAAGTTTGACATAGATACTTCTAGTGTTGCAGTTTTTGGATGCACATGTCAAAACAAGTCCTAAGTTGCTCATGCTAAAAAGAGCTCAAGTGTGAGTGTGTGTTAAAGTGCAAATTTGGATAAGTAAAATGGTTAAGAGAAGCATTGGGCTCACACGCACAACAAACATAGCAATTCAATTGAAATTTGACAATCTTTCTTTATACGTGAGTTAAAAGTGATACAAAAGCACATTTTTTATGAAAGAGATAGCTTTAATATATGCTCTTAATTTTCTCTTTCTTTCCTTTTTTTTCCCTATGGTTTGTTTTGTTCTTAGCCACTTTCATTCTGAGTGATATTGAACTCATTTGTATAATTCTTTTGAAAGTTTTATGAAAGAGACAACTTTAATATGCCCTCTTACTCTCTTGTATGAATTGTGAGTGACTGATTGATGAAAAATAAATTATCGATTTTTTTACAGAGATTTTTCTTTTTCTTTTTTTTTCTAAAGACATAACTTTTCAATTGGCCTTTTTATGTTTTTTCCCAAAAAAAATCCCCACAAAAAATATTTTTCGCTATTACTTCAATTAAAAAGGATATTTGAATAATTAAACTGATATGATCAATTCTTGGAAGACAGAATGGAGAGGCATGTATATAGTTTTTTAATATCATCATCATTATTATTATTAAAAAAAAAAGGTCAACATAAGTTTAATAACTTTGAAACATTTTGGAAAAGAATAAAAATGAAACATTTATTTATTTTAACCTTTTTTACGAACCACAAAAAGTGCACACTGTGACCAATTTTCTTCTGTAAAAGTGGGTGGGTCAGTCAAAGAAATAAAGTCTCACGTGTTTCTTGGGAACGTGAGAATGCTGGTACAAATAGGCTAGTACATGAGGAGAAGTGGTGGGCTCATGCTTACAACAACAAACAGTTGGGAGGGAGAGTTATTAAGATTTTGGAATATTTAAATCTAATTTCAAGAAATATAGAATTTAAAATAAAATCAAGCGAAAATTGGGGAAAAATCCCTCATTGAGAAGTTAATTGTAAAATGAGACATGTTCAGTTGCACACGCGGAAGCTCAGTTGCACACGCGGAAGCTCAGTTGCATATGTGGAAGCTCAGTTGCATATAATGTGGAAGCTCAGTTGCATATTGTGGAAGCTCAGTTGCATCTGTGTGGAAGGTCCCATTTTACAATTAACTCTCCAAGGGGACTTTTCCCCAATTCTCCCTAAAATCAATCTTTTAACTATTATATTTAAAAAAAAATCAAATCTTAGATCATATTAACTCTTTTTATTTAGCATTAAATATTTAGCAAGGAAACTTTGTCTGTTACCAATAAGCAGTTGAAATCTGGCGATTTCCCCGCTGCCGTGTGTGAGCTAAAATTGCAGTTGGGAGGCTTTTTATCGAACATTTTTTGGTGGCCTAGAAATAAATTATTTTTTTAAAGTCATATTTATTTTTTGTTGGAACAAGCTTATAAGAGAAACTCTATTTTCGGGTCACCAAAATTTGCATTCCTCCATGTCCTGAAGATGACCGTTGTCAGCGATCAACCATGATGTGCCCTTATGAATTTTGTAGGCTGCGGCTCTTCAGGGTCATCTTGTCTCTTTGCTTTGCCTTGACTTCGTCTATATAAAGGGCAATGACCTAAGTGTTAAGACAACTGCCTTTACATTCTCTCCTCTCCCATTCTCTACAGTTTATAGTTATCTTCCTCTTTTATGTCACCTTGGTTTTGAGGGATGAACCCATTTAATTCCGAAGAGTACCGTTTCAATCCTTATCAGTAATTACGGAAAAACTTTTAAAGATAGTGCATTCAGATATAACTGAGACGGTTTGTTTGTTCTCGAACATATCATCCAACATTTTCATGGCTCATATGTAAGCCTTTCTCTATAATTTCCGGCCTTTAATTCTTCCTATATTATTTTTAGCCCGCAAGTCTTTCTAGATTATTTCTTGCCCATAATTGCTGATCAATGACCTATATATGAATCCTTGTTCAGATTTGTTTACTTATTATAATCAAATATGCAATTAAAAATTTATAATTTTGGGACCATATGAAAAATGAAACATGGGTTGCTATCACCATTCACCAATCTCACATTTAATTAACAAGTTGACCTTTAACCACAAGAAAAGATTGTTAAAATGATTCCTTCCATGTGATAATTAGTTAATAATTAATTATACAGCTAAATCCAAAACAAATCACGAAAAATCACAAAATTTAGAAACTTAGTATAGTGAGGTTATCACGTGGTTTTAATATTTTATCACTGAAAAAAAAACCAAACTAATAAATTTTTACTAATCCTTCGTCTGAGATTTCTTTTCAGTACATTTAAGTAAAAAAAAATTAGATTTATCAGCTCATTTTTTTGCCAGCTTTTGGATTTATTAGCCAATAATATTATGATAAACCTGAGAGGTCAAATGCATAAAATAAATGAAGTATTCAATTTACGTTATGATCTAATTCCAGTTTTCTGCATTAACTACTGAAATTTTCTTAGGAATATCAAAATTAATACACAACACACTACTTATTTATTTTTCTAAGGATTATCTATTTAACCGTGTTTGGTAATAATCTATCTTGCTTTATTATGATATATTGATTTCATTTCTTTGTTTTTTTAAATCATCATTTTATTTTCTATAATAATTTTATATCAAAAATTTCAAAAAGAAAAACGATATATCCTAATACTATATCATATCAATTTTTTGTTGTTCTTGGAACGAAATTGGGAGTAGGGGGATGGTAAAATGTGGATTAATTTATAAATACTTTAGAGTTTAGAAAATGAATAGTTTTAGAAGAATTTCAATCCGTGAATGCAAGTCAAGGTAAAAAAATTCATAAGTATATGTGAGTTGAGATTTTTTTTTTCCTCCTTAGTTCCTGAACATTTGATCGAATCAGGACAATGGACATATCAAATTTATTCTTAGGATTTTTAAGTTAATTTTGTTATATTCATTGCGTTAAATTTTTCAATCACATATAATCATACGTCCTAATTATGAAATATTACTATTTAACTTTAAATCTACGTGAAAAAATTGAACACATTGTCATGTGTGATTGGAGATTTTAGTGCAATGGATATAAGAAACTTAATATAAGTTTTCTCCTCATTATTATTAATGTTTAACTTCAAAAAAAAAAAAATAGAAGTACATAAATTAGGTAGATGCATTATTTGTTTGTCTACACATATGAGGTTTTAGGGGTAAAATTTTGTAAATTTATTTGTATAAATTGTATCCTATGTTTTTTTTTGTCTGTTTCATTTGGAAGGTTCTTCATTTTCGATCTAAACCATATTTGTCTATTCACTCGTAGTTTCAACTAATGGTTTCTTTATTTCAATGTTTATGAATTTTTGTTTAGTTTTATAAACATTGCATGTGGAACATGCAAATCAATATTTTAATTTTTTTTATATTCATACATTTGCACGTATCCAATCAGAACGTTCTTTGTTTGTAGTAAAGTAAGAGATTTATAATTTTTTTTTATAGAAAATGAACCCATCAACAACTAAGTTCCTGAGGCAACAAGTAAGTCAATATTATCACGATCTTGCATCAAAAGCCGTTCAATCTCCCCTGGTAGATCATCAACAGTTAACCAGTCAACTGTTAAGTTCTAAGCCTCTCTCGCTAGAGCATTCGCAACTGAACTAGCATCGCGATAGCACTATAGCAGCTTGATCTCCCATTCACGTTCCAACATATCTTCAATCTCATGAAGAATAAAGCAATCTAGATGGGAGAAAGGGATCGGTGATTGCAACAATTGAATTAATTCATCACGGTCACTCTCAACTATCACCTTACGATAGCCTTGATCTGATGCGATCTTCAGACCCCAAACAACACCCCATGCCTCAGCTGATAAGAAGCCATCTAGACCAATTCTATACATGAATGCCTAAAGCAACTCCCCATTATGGTCACGCAGGACACCCCCACACGTGCAATAGTCATTTGATGCATTCCTTGAGCCATCCACACTAATCTTGACCACCCCAAATGCAGGACACGACCAAGACAAGAATGGTTTTGAACTTTGCTTGTTTTGCGTTAGAAGGGTTGAGCCCTAGGATAAACAAAACTAAGTGTGAGTTAATAACTCGCTTGCTATCCATATATGTTGATTGAACCGTTAGTCATTACGAGCCAACCAGATATGTCTATACAATACCAAGAAACACACTTTGAATTCATAACCCAATACTAGAAAACGTTGGTCGAGGTGCCATTTTAGCCAAGCAATTCAGTCCGTAAACCTAAAGAAACTCTCCTATTGTTCAACTGATAGTGGATGCAACCAAAACCTCTGGATAGAGGAACAATCTCTCAACACATGTAGAATAGATTCACAATCTTTGTAACAAGTTTCACATATTCCCAACGTATGCATTCCTCTCTGAAATCAAACCAAGTTTGTCAATAATCGACCATGAGCGCAAGTCTAGATAAATAAGCAATATCGCTGAGGTACTTTAAGCTTCCAAATACTCTTCCAAGGTGCCCGTACATCTGGACTGCCTCTAGATAAAATCTGATACGCAGATTTCAAAGAAAAATAACCATCCTTTGACCACCTCCAAGTTGGGAAATCAAATATCAAATTTGCATGACACTTAACTCTACTAATTACATTTAAAACAATCACCTGTAAGAGCTTGTCAAACATCTGCCATCTCCATTATCCATTGGGCAACAAGCAATCAGACACTTTTCATTGCGAAACGTCCCCTGAAAGAGGTTGTAGGGCCAGATCTTCCAACTTTTCTAGATGAGGTACCCAGTGATCTTTCCAAAATGAAACAATTCTTCCGTTAAAGATTCTCCAAGCAATACTACCTTCTACAGTCTTCTAGTTAGCCCTAATCCCTCTCCACGTTGAAGACTCAAGACGGCGTTTCTCAACGATGGGAACCAAATCACTCCCAACCATATACTTCTCTCGCAAAATCTTGATCCACAACAAATCCAATTTATGAATCAATGCCCATCCAAGTTTTGTCATGAATGATTGGTTTTGGTGTCTAGCCTACCTTAAGCCCAACCCCCTAGCTCCCTTCATGGTACAAACCCGCTTCCAAGCCACCAAGTGTGGTCGTCTATTGGTTAGAGTACTTTCCCATAGAAAATTTCTACATCTCTTATCAATCTCGTGACACATCCCCAGAGGTAAGGGCACTGTTTGCATCGCATAAGATGGCATAGATGAGGTCACTAAGGCGACTAAGGTATGTCTACCTACCAATGACAACATATTGATCTTCCATTGTGCTAAACAGGGTATCCATCTTGTCCAATATAAATTTGTATGTAGAAGTCAACACACGTTTATGCAATATGGGTATCCCAAGGTATTTGTCCAAATTCGAGGTAAGAGTTCATGAACTCACTAATCTCTGTCCTTCTAGTATGGCACACATTTGTCGAGAAATATATGCGAGATTTCACAGTGTTAATCCTTTGTCTCGAAATATCACATTTTTATAATTATTTTGGGGGAACTGCACTTAAAGACCCCTTTTAAAATAAATATTACATTCGATAACCACAAAATTTTAAATTCTCAAGGAAAGACCATGGGTTTTTTGGCTGGAATTAGAAATAATTTGAGTTGACTAAAATGCTAATTTTATTAAAAAAAATTAAAAATTATTTTACTAAATTATATTTTGTAATGAAACTAACTCTTCTTGTATTTCTAACCTAGTTTTTTTTTAATATTTTCAGTAGTTATCTTTGGAATTTATAACAAAAACTCAATTCAAGTTAGTAACTTGCAAGTTTTCCAATTACGTTACTTTTTTTTATAAATAATATTTCATATATTTTCAAGGGTTAAATATACTTTTAGTCCCCATAGTTTACCCTGATTTGGGTTTTAGTCTCTAGAATTTAAAAGTTGTGATTTTGATCCCTTAAGTTCACTCTGTCTAAAATTGTTAGTCCCTGTAATTTTAAAATGCCCCTATACTTTTAACCAATTTTGGTTTAGATCCCTATACTTTCAATGAATTTTGATTTCGGTCCCTATACTTTGAACGAATTTTTGTTTTGATCCTCAAATTTAACCGTGTTAATTAACACAATCATACATCTAAGTGCTCAAAACTACATTGTCATATCGTATAAGGCTTGTTTCTATATTATCTTTTCCAATTATTAAACCACTTCACCATAATTAATAGATTCAGTGTCACATAAGCAAAATTAATAGTATTAATATCAAATTTAGGTCCTTTTAAAATTAGGGGGACTAATTGTTTTAGATAAAGTAAACTTAAGGGACCAAAACCACAACTTTTAAACTATAGAGACCAAAACCTAAATTAGGGTAAACTATAAAGACTAAAAGTATGTTTAACTCTATTTTCAACCTACTTTTGGAAGAGAAAAGAAGGTAACTAATTAAATGTCAATTTAAAAAAAAATAACTGTAGAAAACTAAAAACATAGAGAATAGATTGGAAATACATGTAATTAAGAAACTAAGCTTAATGTTTAAGTTAAATAAATGTCTCTTATTGTAAAAAAAAAACCTTAATGTTTTGTTAAAAGGGATATTTTAGTCAACTCAGTGTATTCATAATTTTATTTAAAAAACCATGCATTTTTATTGGAATTTTAATTAGTTTTAGTCTTTATATGCAATAAACTCTCATAGGGTCCTCAAATGTTGTTTTCACAATTTATTTTATTAAAATGAAAATAATACTATGATACCTTTTTTTTGTGAACAAAAATCCCAGAAGAGTCATTATGATGTTACATATGAGATATTATATATAAATATATATTAATTCAACCATTATATTTAAAATCTATCTTCCAAGCCAAGGTAATGTCTTAATCTTTAAGGATATAACAATTCATATTCATAGTTTTCACCTCAAGAAGCCTTCACCAAATATCTTGTTTCACAAAATGGTAATCAATCTCTAGCTATTTTTATACCATTGAAGAGATTGTGATATAAGATCTTCAAATGCATAAATATAATTAAGTAACTCCAACTTGAAAAAAATATTAACACATTTTTACTTGGTTATTTTTTAAACTCTAGTTTTAATTTAATTTATTGTGCATGTTAGCGATTAATTTTATTTTAAAGGCCCAAGTTGTGGATAAACCACAAAGAATAGAAAGTGACAAGTTGAAGATTTTTGTTTGGTTGCATGATGGATGAGACATTTTATATTCTTTTCTTTCCTTTTTAATCGGCAAATAAGACAACTTAAGGGCAATTAAGTTACCTTTACTGCTTATAACACTTACATAACGTTACTATCATTGTGCATTAAGACATAATTTTCAAATATAAATAAATAAATGGAAAGGAATGGGGCCAAAGTTTGCAAGTGGGTGTGGGTCCATGTGTCCACTTTGTATTTCGTCCGTCTACTTAATATAAAAGTTAATTAATTTTTTTAGAAAAATTGATGTTGTTAAATAAATTATTTAAATGTATTTATTTATGAGTAACATTAGATTATATAAACCAATTTATAAATCATGTAAATTGATTTGAAGAATAATAATAAATACAAATGCTTTAAAGAAAGATACTTAATTTCATCAATCTCTCAAAAAAATTAATAAACTCTTATATTAAAGACCGAATGTTGTATTTTACTGTTATTTATTGTTTTTCGTTAGAGTTTCTTGCTTATTGTGTCTAATGAAAATGATTAATTTCTCATGACATGATGAATTAATATATGAATTTTTATTAAAAGAGATGTTCATATTTAATATTCAATAATATTTCACACATAATTATAGGAGAATATACATTGTTATTAGGGGAAAAAGGAATTTGTTGCTTTCTTTTGGCCAATCATAAAAGATCATCTAATAGATTAAGTAATTATGCAATGTCATGAGGGAGCTGACACAAAAGGTGAAGGGTTTTTTTTTTTTTTTTTTTT
>QFDD01005558.1:0-13425 GCA_006871305.1 Vachellia collinsii | reverse complement strand
CAAAAGGCCAGTGGAGAAACGATCTCATGCGACCCATTTTTAAAGGGATAAGGATATTTTTATTCCGAAAGTAATTTCAAAACAGATGTGAGTAACCATTAGTCAATACTCAATAGGTTTGGTTAGTTCCTCTCACAACGTTGAATCAATGTTTAAGAGAGGTGCTGCCCAAAACTATGCGAATATTTAAAAGAAATTAACTCAACGTACGTGTAAAAAATATAACTCAACGCATAGAGGGAGACGTCTGCAAATATTTATGTCCCGAATAAGCTAATACCAGGTAGGCTAATAGTTTGCGAGAAGTTAAGAAGGCCCTGAGCAGCAGGAGTGAGGATGTTCTTTGTCGAGCTGACCGCAACTATGTTCACATGCCTTCCAACTCGCAAATTAAGAACGAAGAGCTCTCCAATATTTACATTCACCAACCCACCTCGGTTGTGGATCCAGCTCAACAATTCCTCACTGTCACAGTACTCCAACTCAATCCAGCGGTGCCCACAATCGTCAGTCCCCATATGATACATATATGAGCTACTACCAGTACCAAGGCCTAAGTCGACCGTGACACCTCTCAGAAACTTGGGTGAACAATCACGAAGGACCCTCCACATTTAGGTTCTCACTCCCGAACTCAAGAGGGATCCACGTCCGACGGGTTAGCCCTTTTCACACCTTGAAGGTTCTACTGGCGATCGCAAAACACCTTGCCCAACATCTCTGATCCAAAGTTCCATTTTATCCAATCCAACACCCTCTCAAAACTAAAGGACCGTCGATCGCCGCATGTGTGCCGGTAAGACCACTTGCCATCTCGCCCGTGTGTTCACATCGTAGGATATAGTTAATGACTGACTTGTGCGCTACGTACCTACGGTTTGATCGAGGTTCTCATCATCTGATTCATTCAAATATAATGTTGGGCATCTTTGCAGCACATACATTCGCCTTCCAGATCTTCCCACTCAGCGGCGACTTGAATGGGAACAAGTGTTCGTGTTGGCTGATTTTAATGAAAAATCTCCATGCGAGGACCATTCCTAGTATACTGAGTCAAACATTAAGGCAACACGGTGGGAACTAAAACTTGTACTGCTTCTTTAAACTTTCTTTTAAGTTAATTTTTTTCCGGTAATAACACTCTTGCATATTCAACACTCATTCTATTATTTTAATTAATACACATTCTCTACATTTTCAGTAGTCAGCTTTTCAATATTTTTCGCTAATAATCTTAAATATTTTTAGTACTTAACTTTCGTATTTTAAGTACCGAAAATAATTTAAGATAATTATTGATAATATGGACAATAAGCATTAAAAACATCTTAGATAACAATAAGTAGCGTCTGCGTATATTTGAGTTTCACCATAATTTTCCATGCTAATATGAATTTCAAATGTTTTTTAAACAGGTTCAAGTATTGTTGGATTGGTGGTTATTCATAAGCAGTATGATGTGAGTTTTATTTGTTGTTGATTAGTAAATTTGTTATACTTGAATTTTGTGACTTGAAGGATGAATTGAATGGTTGAATTTGGAGCCTTCTGACTAAGTTTTTTGACCTTGATTTTCTAACTCAAGTTATAGGTTTTTTTTTTTTTTGTGTTATAGTTGTTAAAGTGCTATCAAAATACACTTTTCAAAATATATTACTTGTTTAGATGAAAAGGGTTAATCACTTACAACCCAATAAATTAATATTTAAATTTTTGTTGAGAAACATCTTATATTTAATGTTCAATAGTATCTTAAACAAAATTACATCAAATAGAAATATATCTATATTTAGTGGGAAAAAAAGTAATCCGTGTGAAGATATACTAATTCTATATCTTTCATCTTTTCTCCTTTTTGTTTTTTTTTTTTTTGCTAACAACCTTTTTTCTACAATATGCAAATAAGAATTATATTTGAAAAATATTGAAGGAGGCAAGGAGGGCCCAATGTCTTCGCGAAAATGACAATGATATCGAAAAAAACGGGAGAATTATTATAAAATCCTAAATAAAAAAATTGATATTAGGAATGTCCCATTGACAACTCAAGCAGTTAATATTAACAATTGAAGCAACTACTATTAACAATATCTAAAGACCTTATTAATATTAATTTCTTCATTTGGAATCCTACAATATTTCTTAAAAAAAATGATAATGATATAGCTTCCCCCATGCAGCATGCCTTCATACGGGCCACGGCTCGTCTATCTCTCACTCTCTCTCTCTCTCTCTCTCTCTCTCTCTCTCTCTCTCTCTTTTTCTGTTGTTTTTTAAGAAAATTATCACTCATACATATTTTAAGCTTAATTATACAATTTTTTTTAAGTGCACACATATCTTCTTATCTCATCAGAGATAATTTTTATTCAAGGCATTGTTATACATTAAATATGGGTAACACACTTCTTTCAAAAAGAATTCAAATATTTAATGCCCCGTTTGGTACAATGGAACTGAAGGTTGGGAAGTGGAATTGAGCTAGAACTGAAAAATAAGCATGTTGTTACATGGGAATCTACTTCTATGTGGATTCCAGTTCCATAAAAATAGTGGAACTGGATTCCCAGCTTAGCCCCATGGAACTGAAAATTATATTTCCATTGTACCCATTATAATTTAATCTATTTACAATTATACCATCTCATCTTTTGACCGTCCCTTTCATCCATTCCCTCCCCTCCTTCCTCAACCTTCGCCGCCGCCATCAACCTCGCCTGGATCGAAGCTTTGTTGTTGTCCAAAGTTTCGTCTCTTCTACTTCATCCATCCTGAGAATGAAGCTTCGTCGCCGTCCAAGCTTCGTCTGTCTCTTGCAATGAAGCTTCAGACTCCAGCCATGTCGTTAATGCCATCGTCGATGTCTGCGTCTTCCATGGTCTGCTTCAATTTTTGTTTTCTGTTCTCTCCAGATCTTCAACCTAATGGTTATTGGCTTGAATAGACCTCTGTTCCTCCATCTCTGTTTTTGTTTTTGCCATTGTTGTCATTCCAGGTCTGAAGCATCGGTGTGATACCGGAGATGGCAGTTCGCTCATCCTCCTCTCTTTTCGTTTCTACCAATAACTCTTCTTTTCGTTTTTGGTTTGAATAGTTTGTAAATGTTTGCTTGGTGGCCGGCGTTTTCGATGGTTGCACGTGGAGAAATCCCGGTGATGGTGAACAGTAGAGTGGTCGATGATGGTGATGTCTGGAGAGGTGGAAGGTTTTTTTTTTTGTTTTGAGGGGTATTTTAGTATTTTCACATTATGAATATATATTTCAATTAAAAATTATATCATATTTCTTCCATTCTACCAAACATATTCTAAAACTCAATTCCATCTCCAGTTCCACTTCCATTTCCAATAAAAACACTTCCATGTACCAAATGGGACATAACTATCATGTTGTAAATAATTAACTCTTATAGTATATCTAACCTCATTGGTTAATTATACAATCTTATTCATTAACTAAAATTTTATTTTTTTATACAGTTGAGTTATTTAAAAATTGATCAATTTATAATATAATATATAAATTTTAAAATATATATCAGTTATTTTTGGGGGAACACAAGGATTTAAAATGGTTCTTACTTCTTAAATATTTAAGGAGGGCATTTTTGTCTAAATAAAGCTTTTATAATGTGACTTAAACGGACTTGGTTAGGGTGCTCATCAAAATAATGAGTCCCCCAACCCATTAGATCTGAACCATCCATATTTAATTTTGAAGAATCCAAATTTGATTTTTTAAAACTACCCTTTTTATTAAAAAAAAATAAAAAGAAGTCATTATTTAAAAATATGATAGTTAGGAGATTCATTTTATTTTAAATTTTGTAGCCACTGAAATAAGTTTTTTCATAAAAATAAAAAATAAAAAAAATTATATCTGAACTATCAAAATTAAATTTTGACAGTCTAGATCAATGGGTTGAGGGAGTTCATTACTTTTGATGAACACCCTAACTAGTTCTGACTTAAATTCGTTTGGATTGTCGTAGAACAAACATAATTTTAAATTATTGTAATTTTCATAAATGATATTATTGTTCATAAATGACATCAGTTAATTGTGATTTTTATTTAAAAAACTTATTCTTAATATATTTGGGAGAATTGATTTTGTTTGGATTTTATTTATTAGCATCAGTTTTATATGCATAATTATCTAAAAGGGGATGGCTTTGATAGTTTTTATTTTTCGTAAGTATGATAAAATTTCAATAATAATTTAATGCGATCTAATAAATTATACAAATATGAATAAATGTTTGACTTACATCTAAACATGACAGGAAAGATAAATTATTTTGTACCACATCATTTATATATTTCTCAATCAAAAGGCTTCGGATGTCTTCCTGTTGATAAAGCATGTCTTCTAAAATTTTATTTTTCGATCTCATACGATTTTGGCAAAATGAGACTTACAGAATGTTATAGAATTGAGAAATGCACAAATGATATATTTCAAGTACATGTCTTTTTAAACAAAATCCAGGAGGCTTCGTGATTTGGCTGGAGAATGCAGGAGAGGGGGAGGGACAAAGAGGTAAATTAGAAAAATTTTCGTTGCCTACACTTCTATCGTGATTTTCATTTTTGCATTGCAAAAGTAACTTTTTATTTCTTCTACTTAACGTGCAATAGTAACCAAAATCCCAATCAAATTGTGATTTTATCATGTCATCTGAATGCTATTTTTTGACCTGCTTCTTAAAGAGGTATCTCAACTCCAATCCTTAATCCAAATGGTTAACTAATGTTTGGAGAGATGGAAAAAAAAAATCTTAAAATTAGAAGGAAATTAGCAAACAAACATTTTGATTTAAAAAAATCCATATACATTTTTAAAATAAGATGGTCGCTATAATTTAAATAAAATAAAAAGAAGCTCAACGCATTTTTCTCAAATAAATACTGCTTCCTTATGACATATCATGCATATTTTTCTTATATTAATTACTGCATCTTGTTTTTTAATATAATATTCACATTGTAATTCAATTTTTTCATTAAAACATCCTATATTATAAACATGAGGGATTATCATACTACATATTTGTTTCTTTAAGCAAAATATACCAAATTCAATTTATAATTTCATTGAATCAAAAAAAAAAAAATACCCTTAGCAACAATCTGATTTTCTTATAGACCAAACACAACAAATTATAGGGCTTATTTGTGATAGTGTTATAAAAACATGTTTACGTAAATTGAGATAAAACTCTTTTCACATACTTACCTCATAAACAGTAAATCATATTGGAAAAATATCTTTCACCACTAGTCCAAATAAACATTATAATGATATCATTGACTTCAAATTTCTAATGTGCCAACCATAACTAGCTCATTCCTCTTCTAAATCATCAAACACTGTGGGCACGTTTGGTACATAGGAATTGGAGGCATGGAAATGGAAATGGAATTGAATTTCATGATATTGCATGTTTGGTACAAAGAATTGGTTATGGAAATCATTTCCACCAAAATAGTTTGGATTTGTAATTCCATCACATTGATGAATCTTTTTTTTTTTTGTCAAAGTTCTATAAAGGTTTTAAATAATTTTTTAATTTAAAAGAGTATTTTGATCTTTTCATATAAAAATTAGATTATATTTCCATGACATACCAAACATATTTTAAAACTCCATATCCATATTCATATCCATTTCCATCAAAATCAATTCCACTGTACCAAACGAATCCTATACAATATCATCATTGAAGCCTTAACCCACCATATGATACCAATTTACTGTTAAAGATCAAATCTTTAAAAATATTGTTAACTAAAAAATCATGTGGAATAAGTTCATTAAATGTTTTCTTTGATTTTCCACTACATTTTTCTCACAGAACTCCATATTGTTTAACCAATCCTCTTCACCAACACATCTAATCATCTAATAGCCTTGTTTAAACATGTCAAGTGATTTTCTAAACCATCAAACACTGTTGGACCCGGGAAAGAAAAAAAAAAAACTATGCCACTACATATACGAACATGATCTGCATGCCACTAATAGGATTTAATCCGGAGAAACAAATTTCAAGCCTCATGTATTTCTTTTGTTGCTAGTTGATAATCGATGGTGACAAAAAGAAAATAAATTCGACAAGTAAAATGGTAATCAGCACCACAACCGAGAGCAAGCGCGGCCACTAAACAAACAGATTGAGTCCAGTCGATAGTTTGATGTTTCATGGATGGAAGCTTTTGTCGTTATCACTGGATGAAGACGACTCCCCAAGAAACTCTGATCTCAATTGCATCAATAGTCGGCCAAGATAATTTAAGCCTTCCCCATCCCGACCTCCACCCCAAAACAGATCATGCGGTGATGCCTCAACAAGCACCGAACCAGCAGTTGAGATCAGCATGTTATTCAAATGCGGGTAGATTGAGAACTTGCATTTAAGAGCTCTGTACATTACTTCAATCTTTATGTTGTCCCAGTCAGGCCTTACCTGCGTGCCCACCAAAATATCAGTTTCAGACTTTCTCCAAATCAAGAGACAGAACCAATGTGTATTCCAAGACAACATAGCACTGGCACATGCGGTGTGAATTAAAATGCATGCTTTCTGAAGCAGATCATATGCAAAGGGGTAGGTCCAAACTTATTCATAGAAATCACAAAATTTTCCTCACTTCTTGACCTACAATTTCAGAATCAGTGCGTTTTGGGCCCCCTACAACAAATTTGACTTTCAAAGACCCTGAGCATTCATATTTTAGCCCCTCAACATTCTTATTATAGCCCTGCCTCTGTATAGGATAGTTATACCAGATCAGGTCGCTGTCTCTGCATTGACCTTCCTATTCTCGCAGCTTCTTCTGGACTTTTCGCAGATTTAATCCTTTCAACACAATTATGAGCAAAAGGATCATTGACCCCAACAAATTTGTGTGCCTACACATTGTTATATTTCATAAGCAAACAAACATAACTGCAACAATTAGAATTTATGCAGAAAAGGCAAGTACCTGGTAGTAGTGCTCCACACTGAACCAAGTTACATAATCACCATGTCCATCAGGCATTTGAATGGGATGAGGTGAAAAATTTGAAAATGCACCGTAAGGATCCCATGTTTTATAGAAAAATATGATGCTAGATTCATAAGGTGAGACAGTGGGATCAACAGCAAAAGTCTCATCCACTGATGGGATAACAGGTGTCAAATCTTGTAAATCTAGGAGAAACCCACTTATTAGCATGTCAGGCCCAATCTGCATTACACTTGCCATTAAAAAATATCAAGAACATGGTAAGATCTGATAAATCATATCAACTTAAGTATCAAATACTAGACTCATCTGACAACCAGGTCTAATTAAACAGACGATACTAAAGGCAACTAAAATTTCTATTTTCTGATATATTTAAGCATGTGATAGTTAGACCAATACATGCATCAATCAGCTGAAGACATACTTGGTATTTTGAAGGAATTACCACCAACCTGCTCATAGGAAACATCAATCAACTTTGAGGCCTGTGACATCTCAACCATCCCAAGTTCACCAACAGGAGATGGTGCACTTGTCCCCCCAATAATTTTAGGAGCAACAAATGCATAAACCTGCACAATTATCCACACTTCAACAAGAGCTAGAAATTAACAGGCTGTGTGTGAGAGAGAGACACTTTTTGTTAAGAGTTTACGAACATAACTTATTATAATGTCCTACATAAAGGATCAAAGGAGAAACTTCGTGTAATATAGAAAAATTTCACGTTTGGAAATTTCATTCTGTGAAGCTAATGAAGAGCAGATGAATAATGTACTGAATTGTATGGATACGTTTGGGAAAATATCGGGGCAAAAAATAAATGCACAGAAGACAACAATTTTCTTCTCAAAGAATGTGCCAAAGGACAAGCAGAACGTGTTGTGCAGTCAGAGTGGATTCCAGAGGAAAGAGGAGCTAGGCAGGTACTTGGGAGCTCAAATAACACAAGGCAAGAACTCAAAAGCAAAGTTTAAGGTACTAATTGACAAAGTTCACAGGAAACTAAGTGGCTGGAAGAGTCAAACACTAGCCTTGGCAGGGAGACTTAGTTTAGTACAATCTGTCACCTCACAGATGGCAGTTTTCCAGATGCAACATGAACACATCCCTAGTGGAATCTGTAATGAGATTGAAAAACTACAAAAAAACTTTATTTGGGGATCAGAAGAGGGGAAAAGGAAGATTCATGCACTAGGGTGGGAAGTGGTATGCAGGCCAAAGAAGGAAGGAGGATTTGGTATAAAAAACATGAAAGTGATGAATGAAGCACTACTAGATAAAGTGGGCTGGAACTTGATCACTAAACCTACCAACCTCTGCTCTAAGGTGTTAAAGGCAAAATATTGCAGAGGTGCTGATCTTCGAAGCAAATGTGGAGTAAAAAAATCTGACACTACAGTCTGGAAAAGCATAGCAGCCCTATGGCCAGATCTCACCAACAATCTAGCATGGGAGGTAAGGAATGGGGAAAAGATGCTTTTCTGGAAGGACAAATGGTTGAGAGGGGAGAGAAGCTTGACAGGAAAATCTTTTGGGGGGACAGAAATGTTGAACTTGAACATGACAGTTAAGGAAGCTAGAGGAAGCAATGGGGACTGGAATTTTGAATGGCTAAATAATGTTCTACCAGAAGATATAGTGCAGAAGATCAGAGTAACACCACCTCCGTGTGAGGAAGATGGGGAAGATAGATTAATCTGGAAATGAAGCTTGAATGGAGAGTACACAGTAGTTGACATGTATAGAAGGAAGAATGGGGAAGGAAGCGGAAGGGGGGGGCCGAATCTGGTCTAAAATATGGGAACTAGGGGTCACCAAACAAATACAAGTCTTCTTATGGATTGCTATCCATGACAGACTATTAACAGCCAAGAGAAGGAGTAGAATACTAGGGGGCAACCCAACATGCGGTAGATGTGGTAATGCTGAGGAAGATACCCTGCATGTACTTAGAGACTGTCCAACAGCACTCAATATTTGGACTGCTCTGAATGCACCCGAAACAAATGACAGCTTTTACTCAAGTCAAGGAAAGGAATGGTTCTGGAGTAACCTAAAAGGGAGAGGCAAATGGAGTGTAATTTTTGGAATAAGCTGCTGGTGGTTATGGAAATGGAGAAACCTCTGTTTATTTGAAGAAGGTTTCACAATGCCAACAAACCCAGAAATAGTCATAAAAAACTACGCCTGGGAATGCAATACACTGTTGAGCAAATATGATGCAAGTGGAATACGTAGAACCGCCAAATATATTAAGTGGACCTTCCCCTCTACAGGATGGGTAAAGCTTAACTTTGATGGAGCAGCAAAAGGATGCCCTGGCAATGCGGGGTGTGGTGGAGTATTAAGAGGGGATGATGGAAGATGGATAAGGGGCTATACTAAAAGAATTGGAATCTGTGAGGCTGTGAGGGCAGAGTTATGGGGTGCTGTGCATGGACTTATCTTGGCTCAGGAACTAGGCATCACAAAATTAATCGTGGAAGGTGATTCCACCACTGTTATCAGAATGCTTCAGGAAACATGGAAGGAGAATGAGACGCAGAACAGGATTTTAAAATACTGGCTGCACAACTATAGAAGTAACATGCAGATTTATTTTGTACATACATGTAGAGAAGGCAATTATATGGCTGAGTGTTTGGCCAACTCTAGCTTGGAAAATAACTTTGATTTGTGTATTCTGGAAAGCCCTCCTCTATGGGTGAGGCATTTACTGTACAGAGATTATGTGGGGTTTACTAGCCCACGAGTTACTGATGATGAATAAAAATTGAGTATGGGCTCAATGCCCCAATTTTTACCCAAAAAAGAAAAAGAAAGAAAAATTTCACGTTAATCCATAAAAGGAGGTTTCACATCAATCCACTTCCAACAAAAGAAATCGAGCCAATAAGGATAAATAAAACCTTGTGAATTACTCCAGATGAAATAGCAGATGCAGCCAAAGTTCCTCCGCACTCCCATAAAATTGAAAGATACCCTCGATCATGAAAATACTCCATAACATCTCGGGGATTTAATATGTCAAACTCCACCACTTCAACACCTTTAGATGCAAGCAGCTTTTGGAAGCTCCTTCTAGCACCTCTCTGTGTTACAACTATGGTAGAGGCCTCCGACATGTCCCATAGGTTTGCTTCCTCAGGAAGATTGAGAGTCCGGGAAAATACGACACGAACTGGCATATGCCCGCCTCCATGTCTTGCTGTCAATCTTGGATCTAATTTCAAACATGAGAAAGTGCAAAACTCAGGTGCCATCAAAGTCATATGTGTTTTGGTCAAATAAATAAATCAAAGTCATATGTGATTGTCATGATACTTACTGTCCATTCGCATTGTGTTTCCTCCAACAATTATAGCATCACTTCTACCCCGTAGTTCAAAAACTAGATTTCTAGATTGCTTGCTGCTTATCCACGCTGCATGCCCACTGCTAGTAGCAATTTTTCCTAGTAGAGTAAAAGGAACATATCAAGGGACTGCTATAATTTTCAGGGTCTGCAACGGAGGGCAAAATGGAGAAATCATTCAAGAAGGGGAGAAAACAAAGATAAAGGAAAAGCTTAGAACTGCTGACGTGATGCTAACCATCAAGGGTCATGGCAAACTTGAAAACAGAGAAAGGAAGTTGTGAAGCTGCTCTGCAAATCAAAGGGGCATTGACACGCAAACATGCTTTCTGATCTTCCTGTAATACATATTTCCAATATCTCGAAGTTAAACTAAAAAATAAACATTATGTTAATGCGCCATAAGACACAAGATTAGAAAAGATGTTTCATGCACACCTCAGTGAGTTTACTTTTGAGATCCTCCCCAAGAACATCAACTTGCACTCCTTGACTCCGCAATGCACGCACAGCATTGCCCCGCAGATGTGGTAAGGGGTGTCTCATTCCAATAACCACTCGTTTAACTCCTCCCTAGTTCACACAGATCATCATTTATGAACTAAAAAGACAAAGAAAACTAGAGTTAAGATAATCAGAGATGAAAAGTAGGGGTAGTAAATGAAGGCTTATAAAAGGCAAACCTGAACAAGAGCAGAAACGGCCGTGTGGTCACCATGACAATCTCCAGGTTCCATGTTGAGATAGGCAGTAGCGCCACTGCAATGTTCTCCTGCAGCCTCAACAGCCTGAACCTCAGCTGGTTTAGTACCTTGAGCATAGAGGAAACCCTCTCCAATGATGTTGCCAGAGGCAATAGCTATTACACAGCCAAAGTTGGGATGGGGAGAAGTGAATCCAGCAGATTTGTCAGCTATCTCAGCTGCTCGTCGGATGTAAGCTGAATCAAGCACACATGTTCCATTATTGCGGTTTTTAAATGATGCCGTGCACATAAGGGAAGGACCATAAGCCTTGAGAGAGAACAATGCCATAAGTGAATGGAGTGGCTTTGTTGTGCTTGATGAACCTAGGCAACCGAGAGAGGACAAATTTCTCTTCTCTATAAGACACCTGCAAAGAGACAGATGAGGCCTACAATATCCATAAACCATAAATAGTGACAAGGCGCCACTAGGATTACCACTAGAATTGGCAATTGGAGTTTCGCTATTGGGAGTGAGTGACATTATCATTTTGTAAACCGGGATTACTTGCAATATCCATCACTGCTACTGGATAACAAATCAAAATTCAAAACAGCAGCAACAACAGCAAAGTGCCAGAGGCAAACGTTATATCCATAGTCCATCGGTGCAAAGCAAACAATAGAGACAAATCCAACAACATAGCAGCATAGAAAAATCATAAATCAAAATTATCAAGAAAGGAAAAAACAAAAAATAGATAATGGAATTGATTGTGAGATGCATATAGCGGCACTTGTAACCATTTTCTCGATAATCAGCGTATTTGTGAAGTATACTCGTGTCTTTCATTGAAAGAAAGCCATTTGCAATCGGAAATTAGGCAAGAAAAGACACAAAAGGAAAAGAAAGAGAAGATGGTCTAATTCATGTATTTCTTACTTAATGACACTTCAGTAAAGTCTAACCAATAACCATAATCGAATTTGCAATTTCCTCTCGAACCAACATACTCAAAACAATAGAAATCGCAAAGCAGAGTCCAAACTCAGAATTTGTTTACCTTAATCTGCGTGTTCTCAGTCTCCAAGCGAAATTTTTTGAAGCCGAAGTACGGTTAACAAAGAATAAGAGAGATTAGCTTCGGCTGAGGACGCAGTGTTGCACACTCGATTGAGGCAGAGGAGAGAATTCGCACAAGATTGAAGGAGATTGAAGCAGATACAGGCAATATTCCAGAAACAATCCACTAGCTCACCCGTGAATAACTGAAATACCAGTGAAGGAAAAAGGTTTCGACAGCAATAACAACTCAGCGAATTCTCAAATGATATGCGATTCAATCCCCGGATTCAGCAAGAGAAGCTCCAATTTGTGAAAGGAGTAGCAACTAAAGAGATCCAATTTTTTGAGGGCTGAAAGGCTTTTTTTATTCCTAAGGTTAAACTAACTTTTAATATTTTTTTTTTAATTTGCGTTTTTTCATGTAATTTTAAAGTTATGTTTTTTTTTGATCAAATTAAAGTTATGTTTTCAATCTTTATAATTTAGTGGTCAGTTAATATTTATAATTTTAAAATAGCTTTAATTGGAATTTAACGCCGTGAAAGAAGTCGACATGGGCTAACTATATCAATTTTTCTGATGTAACGTGTTGATTGGACACTTTCCTAGACTTCTGACGTGAAAACTTGAAAATGAAAAAAAAAAAAAAAAAGAGGCGAAGCTGACTGAGTGACTGACTTGGAAACTAAAATGAAAAAAAAATCAGCTTCTTCCACACTCTCACAGACCCCTCCACATCATCACCTTCTTCTCCTTCCTCTTCTTGACGCCATTGATGCCCCACTCTTCGAAACTCTCTGTTATGGCTTCCACCGCCACGGAAGAGAGATCAACCTTCCTCCCTTTCTCTTTGAAGCTCTCTGCTATGGCTTACGATTTAACGCTTTTGGTTTTTCCTTATCTCTGAACTATTATTCTGGAATGGAAATGGCGGCAGCTTCTTCTTCAACAGCATCATTAAACCTCTCAACATCTCTGAAGAACTTAAGAGATTCATCCACAGTATACTGGACATAGATTCTCACAACTGTCACTACCTGCGAGAAACAATCATCATCATGATCATCAATGTCGATGTGATTTAAGATTGAAGTGTGTGGGGACGGCCAAGTACAATGAGGTTATTGTGGACGTCTAAGAGATGGAGAAGATAAGGAGGCTTCAGAATGGGTCGGATCTGAGAGGGGTGGCGTTGGAGGGAGAGAAAGGGAGGAAGGTTGATCTCTTTACGGTGGTAGTGGAAGCCATAGCAAAGAGCTTCGGAGAGTGGGTCATCAATGGCGTCAAGAAGAAGAAGAAG
>QFDD01005557.1:0-12268 GCA_006871305.1 Vachellia collinsii | reverse complement strand
TCAACCTAAATTTTGACTAGATTCTCAAGTATTTTCATTTCATCTTCAAAGATCCTCAATCGAAGATTGGGATCATTCGCAGCATCCACTAGATGAGTGGCCTTTGACAATTATGACAGTGGCAAACCCTGTTTCTGCGTCATCAAAGTGGAATTCTAAAACTTTATACACCCCATCTTTATATGATGCTCAAACAGTAACTCACATTTTTTCCCCAACAAAGAGTAGTAAGTCAAATTCTTGCCATGCCTTTCTCTATCATAGGATGACAGGATAAGATTATGAGGTTGCAGATGCATACTTGAAATTAGTTAAGAGCTGGCAAACAGGTAGTATACTACTTTTTTGTCAGGAAACTAGAGCATAATGCTACTCCTGTGAAAACATCATCGTTTGGCATCGTTTGAGCATCACGTGTCTCAACTCAGTGAGTTTTGTGGTGAAGTAACAAAGAATAGAGAGCACCTGTTGTTCAATTGTACAAGAAGCGGTTGTGTTGAAATACAATTACAAGCTCTGCTTTTGATAATGCTATACATCTTTGTTTCATGTCAGGTTGCAAGGCAAGGCTTTCAATGCAATCTAGCTGCTATCACTTTACACCCAATATGTAGCCTTTGAAATCAAAATACTGTTTCACAGTTGAGAAGTTACCACGGATTCAACAATGGATTTGAATCAACACCTAACTATACAGGGACTTTTTATTCCACAGACGTTGGGACAAAAAACTAATCATTCCTGTTCAGGTCAGTTTCTGGCATTATTTACATGGGACATGCTTGTAAAATCAAAAAAAACTGCGACTGGGTCCCCAATTAGTTCGGTCATGACCTCTTGCTGTCCTGCATAGTGGGGGGATGGATCTGAAGCATTTGCGTGGCAGTTCCTTTCTTGTGCATCACATTATACATCTTTCTCCACTTTTTACCGAAAAGAGAGATGCACAAGAAATGCAAACAGCAAAGAAATACACAAGATCCTTTCTCTAGATAGTGGATATGTGGACTCGGAATTTTACAAGCAACACTATAGCCTATTAGGCAGTTCTTGAAAGTTGAAACTTATACAGCAACGGTTTGTTCTGGTGTTACAACAACAGTCTTTGTTGTAAGATTTGGATCTATAATATGTTTTACAGGCTGTCATATTTTTCCTTTTGGAAAAGGTGCTCTAACTTTATACCAGGTTTCCATTTTGTCCCTTAATTTTATAAAATATCTTTTATAAACACGAGAAGCTCTTTTTCAAATGCCCAAAAAAAAAAAAAAATACCAAACACAATAAAAATAATTCCCCTCAAATGTTTCCTTCCACAAATCCCTTTCAGTCAAACATTTTTTTTTTTTTGGTCCACAGTCAAACATTAAGTTACCCAGTCCAAATAGAAGAGGACAAATCAGTTAGCTATTGATTATGTCCAAATTGCCGTCCCTACCAACCAAGTTCAAGGTTCGGTAAAAGCTAAGTATAAGACAACCTGATGCCACTGAGAAGGTTCAGCTCAAGTGAGCCATAAATTAATCAGGGGAAAGCCACACGAGCAAGTTGATCCTCTCCCAGCAAACTCAGAACACAGAAATGAAGATTGCTAACCTCTTTTCTAATCTTGTGGTTGTGAAGGTTAGCAATCTCCTCATTTATGTTTTGGATTAAAAAGCCTTAACCTTTTCACTGATAGACAAAATGAGTAAGAGGGTATTCATGTGATTTTCTTGTAAATACGTAGTTAATGCAAAGGCATTTAGGTCGTTTTACTAAGCACGATTCAAGCAGTATTATGGGGAAAAAATGGCATGAATACCTTATGCTTTTTGGTTCATAGACAAATGGGGATATTCCGGTCCTCCAGACCTCCCCAACAGGAATGAGAGGGTTGCGGGCGAATGTGTGAAGTGATATGAATCTAAACCCTCTCTAGCACAAGTCTGAGGGGCATCTAGTAGGTATACACGCCAAACATATATAACTAAACCCATTCATTCTTCCTTGAGTCATCATTGTGCCATGAGGGTGTCAAATGACATGCCTAAAAACAATTGTTTTCATCCATTATCAATGTACTTCAACTAAAATAAGCAACTATTAAAGCATCTAATTCATCAGTACGAAAAAAGTAGCTGTTCTTTTAAAGTATACACTTAAATGAGCATCATAAGTTAGCAGAAAAACGGTAAAAGCTGCATCAGACAAATAGTCCAACCTTTATATAGGATCCCAATTTCCTGGCGTCCAATGTTATTAGTTGTGGCACTTGATCTCATGCAGCCTTTTGCGATTCCTAACATAATCATTATTAATGTCTTGTTTAGTTCCCTACATATGTCCATAGATATCAGCATTAACTGCAAAAATTCTATGACAACCTTGAATTCTAAAGCAGAATGACATCCTCAATTTGTAGAAGATTATGCAATTTCAGAGCTCTTAGCCTGAAACGAAGATGTGTTAACTGAACAGCATTCATCTTGTAAATTGAATGGAGAAGTTGCCTGTATGATGGAGTGGTCATTAGACTATTAATGCCACTTTCACACTTTCAATATCTAATGTCTCTGATGGAATCCAAAGCAAACCTGGAGAGCCTGTCTTAAAGAGCGACTTCTAAGGGAGCAGAACCAGTACAGCAAGAATTACTTGTGGCTACTTGTGAAACTCCATCATATTATCACTATTTAAGAGCCAATGTCATCAACAATTACACTCTACAACACTTACTCTGGCCACCCGATTGCCCCTCTGCAGATAGTCCTTTCCATGGAAGTCGCTTTGAAATAAATTGATGGAGACCTAAGTAAGCATAGGAAAGCCACCCATAAAAAGCTTCTAAGAGGAAAGAACCATGTCACTTTGGCACTACAAGAATTACTTGTGGCTACCCAATGAAGGACTCCGTCAGTACCCCATGTCTGTTAATAACTTCATGCATATCTCTTTTACGGAAAGCTGATATAATACAAAATTTATCAGTTCAAATAAAATTGTTCTTGGTTTATGAACCCTCCAAGAGAAAATAAGTACAGATATATCATTAGTTTTTGAAAGATTGATGTCTCAACTATGTAGTTCTTGAATCTTGTCCTACACAATTCATTCCTTGAATGTTTTTGGCTCTCTGCTCGTTAGTTCCCCCTAGTAGCATAGAATAGGGAAATTTACATGCTCTAAAGACTAACCAATAGCTATAAATATATATATAGGAACAGAATCATGTAGAGGTGAAGTACAGAGACAAATAGTTGAACTGTCATTGAAGGACCAGAATATACATGTCAATAACTTTTGGCATCACAACAGGGCTCCTATGAATAGAACATTCAATAAATTTTGCTTTAATGTTTATAGCCTAATTCCAGATTCTACATGAAACTACTACCCTAATTTAACTATGAAAATTAACTAAAAAGGCTAAAACAACAAAGTATTCATGCACAGAATGTAATAAGATTTGGGTGCTATAATTACTGAACATGTTAGATGGATCAGGCTTGTTGTTGTTGTTGTAATTACTGAACATGTTAGCAAAAGAATAAAAATTTGGTCAGGCATCATCTCCTTACGATAATACTATCACCCAAAGCAGGACTATAAGAAAAAAGTGGATCAAGAACCATATGATTTCTCCCAACAACATTCATATATAATAAATACAAATGTGTTAAAATAAAGGAACTGTACAGTAGATAAAATGCCTTAAAATGGGTAACTCAATGGAAATGCCTATAAGTGATATGTCTCACAGACAATAACAATGTGTCACCTCCTTCTACAAGCTCCATAATGAAACTCGTTTCCATGACAGATCACCGCACATAGTGAATTTCAAGTTTCAGCTTGAACAGCAAGTGAAATCCAAAATAATAGAAGACTGAATATTTAGCGAATGCAGGAAATGCCATCACATACTATTAACCATACGGCAAACAATATTAAACAGACAGCTGCATCAATTGCTAAAACAATGCGTACTTGGCGCCACCATTTCTTGTGAATGCTTTGACGACCTGATCTCATACTCATTGAACCCAAATCTTTTTGCAAAGAGAATGAAGCACCTGCTGCACCTTGGCTATTAGAGTCCATATTTCCTGAATCGACCTTTATTCCCCTATCCGTAGATTTCCGATGTTCCTCCACTTCAACATCTCGCATTGCAATCACATGATCCTTTGCTTTCTTCTTATCTTGCTTGTTAGATTTTCCCAATAAAGGGGCTTTTGTTGAGCTAGCACCTTCAACCTGTCCATTTAAATTACTTGGCGAAGGAGACAGACCAACCGGAAAAGATGAAGTTTGATCCCTCCAGTTACTACTATTATCTGACACGCTCTCTAATGAAGTGATCAGGCGGCGGATGACGGGAACTAATTTTTCTTGAATGTAAATAGAATTCACATTTGACAAACTTCCTCTCAAACCCTTTTTGGTTAAATTTCTGAACTCATCTCTAACATGCTCCAAAAAGCGAAGAACCCCAGAGTTACCAAGACTTTCATCAACAATTGTGAAGTAAACATAACCGTCCTCCATCAGAAACCCATAAGTTCTTTTACCCATTGTCTCAAAATACCACCTGTGGAAAGATGGAGCCCGCTCCAAACACAGGGATGCAATATTCTCAATTTCATGGTCTCCACCACTATATGCATACAGAATGCGGTTACCCTTAGCTACACAACAATAATAAACTTTATTTTGAATTGAATCCATAGCAATGTCGCCTGAATATGATCACAGTGAAATCCACTCAGATGCCAGGACCAACAATCAAATACGCCGCTTCTCTCTTAATGGATCTTGAATTGATATGATAGCCTTTAACATGCAAGTAAGCTGAAGTCTTGATGACTGCTATCAAGAACCTAACAAATCAAGATTTGGCAAAAGAAGAATCCAATAAGCTCCTCAAGGAAAGAGGCAAAAACCAAGCAAAGTGCAAGAAATTCGTCAGCTATAAATTCAAAGGCCTCCATGAAACACCAACGTAGACATTCAGCTAAGTATTGAAAATCAAGAATCAAGTCTTGAAAATCAGGAAGCAAGTCCATCATGCTAGCTACCAATGCCGTTTCTTCTGTGATTCAAATAATAATTGCAGCTAATCAACAATAATAAAAAAAAATATACAAATACAAGACCATAGTCAACTTCATGAGATCTTTCAGCTGACACTAGAACAAGAAGTTGACAACGCTCGGATCAGAAAGCTCACAGCCAGAATTATCTAAAAGGCATAATTTCTTCACCAAAAGATCGTTTAACTTTTATGGTCAAACGAAAACCCAGAAGCTCAGCTCAATTGATTTGCGAAATCGAAAGCAAAATTATCAATTTACCAAACTTCAATATGAGCTCATTTAGCTTTCGTGGGGCGGGCGGATAAACTTTTATAAGTGCTCATTATTTTCAAATTGATACTCTTTTAGCAATATTCCCAGGAAGAAAGCAGATCGTAGAGCGGCATACCTGATAACTGTGTTCTTCAATAGATTGATTCATGGATGTAGAAAGAGAAGATTCGGAGGAGAAGGCAGGAAGAACAATATCAGAAAAATTTATGAAAGAGAAGAGCAAAAGAGAAAAACCCATGAACCCAAGAAAAGAGCACAAGCCGCGTAACATGGTTCATGTCTTTTACCTGCAAGCAATGCGTTTTTTTCCATGTTTTTGACTAATTTGACTTTCTTTGATTTTTATCGCTTATTCCTTCGAGCTATGAGATCGTTTGAAAATTACAGAGATAAAAAAATAACAAAAGACTGGTGGTGGGACGATTGTGTTTTCCTTTTACGCATCGATGAGAATAGATTAGATTGGATTGTTTCAACATCCTATAAGGTATAATTTGTCGAATAAAAAATTAAGATGCAATGAGTTCTTACCAAGTCAAGCAAAGAATAGTTGCCAAAAAAAAAGGTCAAGCAAAGAACAAATTGAAGAATTCAAAAAAGAATATCAATTTGTTATTGTTCAATTATTTTCAGAAAAATGAATTTTTATTGTTATAAAATTAAGGAAGAGAAAATAAGAGAATGAGAAAAAAAAAATTAAAGAGTAAGAGAAAAGAGCTCTTAATGACTATTACATAAATGATGCCTTATATTTATAGACATGAATTTATAATATTAAGGTAAATCAATTCTATAATTATAAAAAATAATAAAGGAATACAAAATACAATGGGAGATTATGTGAGATATGGACATCCACATAATATTTATAACATTTCCTTTTAGATGTCCATGATTGAACATGTGCCTTATAAAAAACCTCAACCTAAGAAAAACCTGGTAAGACAAAAATCTAGCAAAAGAAAAGGAGTATGATATTTATAGATACATTTCCTAATGTTGTCTTATTAAGAACCTTTCTATGAAAACCCAATGAGATAAAAACCTAAATAAGGAAAAAAGAATACAACGTGTATCAATTCTCCCTCTTGATAACATTACTTAATATCTTCAAACCTGCAAAGTCCAATGTCATGAACAAGGTTTTCAAATATCGTACAATGAAGTGATTTGGTGAACAAATCTACTAGAATTTCATTAGTATGGATTTATTGGATATTAATTTCATCTCATTTTTTAAGGTCATGAGTGAAGAAGAACTTTGATGAAATATGCTTTGTTCTATCGCTCTTGATATAGATGTACCTCAACATGTAAACAAGTATCCTATTTGAGATTTACTTTTATATAGATTGAACTAAAATTCAGCATTTGTATAACTGATCAATTCATACTTGGATATGCTTGAGTATAATAACCCATATCTATAGTGCCTATAAGATAACGAAAAACATGCTTCACTCCATTGAAATATATTCTTGATGGTGAAGAACTATATTTTGCTAATAGATTAACAACAAGTGATATGTCAAGGCGGGTGTGATTAGTAAGATACATTAATGCCCCAATAGTACTAAGATATGGTACTTCTAAACCAAGTATTTCTTCATCTCCTTTTTCGTTAATCTCTCAAGGTCTAAAAGGATCTTTATCAACATGAAAAAACCTCACAACCATTGGGCTACGTAATGATGTGACTTATCTAGGGAAAACCACTATAAGACCTTCATTATGGAAGTTTTTTGATATCCCAAGATCCCAATTTTTAGGTACACAATCTATAATCCCAAATAGAATTTTGTTTTCCTAGGTCCCTCATTTCAAATTCTCTCTTCAAATAATCAATTGCCTTTTGGAGCTCTTCAAGAGTTCAAATAATGTTTATATTATCAACATAGACAACAATCATGACAAATCAATTTACATATTTTTTTTTCTTAAAAATCCGTCCTAATTGCTTCAAGCTAGATAAAGATTATTCGACTTAATTAAATATTGTTGTTGAGAACTTACATTTGATGCTTCTGGTATATTGAGTCCCTTTGGGACTTACATATAAATATCATTGTCAAAGTGTGCCATATAAATATGCAGTGACAAAAGTTGTCGCATATAAAATGCAAGTCAATCACTTCATTTACTATTAGGCTAATCAAATAGTGAAAAGTTTTCACATCCAATATTGGTGAATACATCAAAGCCTTGGGCTTCAAGACATGCCATATATTTTGTAATTTCTCCATTTCCATTTCTTTTTGGGGGAATTACTATAAAGTCCCAGGCAAGAGAATTAATATCAGACAGGTTCCAAGAAGTTGTCAATTCGAGTAACTTGAGTTGTCAATGGGACCTTTCTGATATTAATTCTCTTGCATGGGACTTTGTAGTAATTCCCCCTTTCTTTTTTATGCAAATAACCATTTGTATCCAACCGGCTTTACATATGCATATGTAAGGACTACAGGTGCAAAAACTTTTTATTTCTCCAATGACATCGATTTTGCATTAATGGCATCATTCAATAGAAGCCAATCCTTTTTTTTTTATTGACACTCAACAATAGTTACTGGCTTATGATCTTTATCATCATTCATGATATCATATGCTATATTATAAGCAAAAATGTCATCAAATTTGACTTCATTTTGATTCCATCGGATTCCATTCATAACATAATTTATTAAAATCTCATTATTTATCAAATGAGTCAAGTACATGATTTTCTTTTGGGACTACAACATTCTTTTCTGGAAATCATAACCCTTGACGAGTTGAATCTTCTAGGGCAATCGAGTGTTCTTGATCATCCTCAACTTAACCATCTATATTCTTGGCTCCTTTACTCTTTTGAGGATTTTTTATCTTTGGAATCAACGGGCCTTCCACGCTTTAGGTGTACTTTATATTCTTTCATAATAGGTTGTTTTTTTAGGGGCATTGATTCTTATAGGAGTATTAGCAATGGGATATGACTTTGTCACTATCTTCGAGTCAGTGAATGCCTCAGGCATTTGATTAGCTAAATTCTGTGAATGAATTATCTTTTGAACTTACAGTGCACATTGTTTAGTATGAGGATCAAAATGAGCCAATGATAATTTATTTTAGCAAATCTTTTTACCTAACTACTTATTTTCTCCCCCTGATGCTAGGAAAAATAATTCATCAATGACACTAGGAAAATGGTTCCGTAAACAAATCTTCTGTAAAAGCTTCTAGATTTTTTTATAATCAAAGGAGATGCATACCTAGCATATATTCACATCCTTCTTTGAGGACCATTTGGGCATGTTGTGGTGGTGTGTTGGGAATTGAAAGGCATAGCGGAATAATAAATTTTTTAAATCCCTACCTTGGATTTGTTGAAAGCGCAAACAGGTAGTAGGAAGCATACCTTTCTTTAATTTCTTTGGATTACTTGACTCGTCCAGATGTCCAAGCGTCTCTTTTTTTTTTTTCTTATTTGATTTTGAGTAGCCAACAACTCAAATCAGCTCCCCTCTACTGGTATCCACACGAAAAACTTTCAATACAAACGGTGTGTTAGCGCCTCAACGTCCGACTCTAGGATTACTCGTCCGTACGTACTAATTTCGTTTTTCCTTTTCCTTTTCTTATTATCCATCTTGGGAAAGCCCTAACTGCCTATTAATAACTATTCAAAGCCATATATTTGAATTTCGAAATTAATCTTTATTAATTTCAAAATCCAAATCATATCAAATCAATTAACATTTAATTGCCTTTTTATCAATAAGAAAAATTAAATAAAAGTATTTTAATAAAATCAGTTCAACATATTTAATTTAACCTATTTATTTAATATGAATAAGGAGTCGACGAGATTAGATTTAATTTATCTACATAAATTAAAACCAAGATAATATATCAAGATTTGATTTATCCTTGTAAATCAAATCTAAGATATTATATCATTATCATATATATAATATATGGACGCATATACACGAAATATATAAATATATATACATGAATTTATATATCTATATAAATATATATACCTTAGATTATTCAATGAATCTAGACATCATAGTTTGTGTAGGGCTATTTTGTGTGCAACCATGTAGGCCTATATGAAGTTGGTAATGGGCCAATAGTTATACTAGCTTACAAGTTGTAAGCAACGCCTAATAAGACATTACGGGGATAGATAAACCGATACAATTTATTATACAATCACATAATGTCTCTAATCGCACTTGTCATGAGTACTTCTAATTAATTAACTAAATTAACCCTACCATAATACTAGTGGTTAACCTAGGTCATTATCCCCAGAGTCAAGTTGACTTTATAAAAATTCTTAATTAAGCAAGTGATTGGAGAGTGAAGAGTAGAAAAGTAAATTGATTTAAAGAAAAAATATGAGGAAAAAAATGAAAATTATAAATAGAGGAGTAAAAACTTACTAATACTATGAAGCTTCCCAAGGATCTATACGTGGCTATCTTGGTCCAAAAAGATAGGTAGAGTATATAAATAATGTTAGGTTAAAATATAAACCCTAAATGAATATCATAAGTCATGATAATTAAATCAATACTTATACCTATAACCCTAGCATATAAATATTAATTAATTAATTAACAACCACTTAGCGTGTGAATCCAATTTATAAATATAATTTAGTCTCTTAAAATAGATAATCAAACGAGAACCCTAGAATCCTGATCAACCATAAACCCTAATTATAAACATAAATAAGGAATAAGAGACAATCATGGGAGGCAACAGAATGTATAAAAATAAAAAAACTCAAATAATAATTACAATATGAATCCACTATTATAAAATAAGAGAAAGTTTGAGAGTAGAAGAAGAGAAAGAAGAAGAAATTGAGAGAGAAAAGTGTATTCTCTTAATATTTGTATGTGTACAAAAGCTTATTACATTGTCCCTATTTATAAGGTTCAAGGCATTGATCACAAAGCAAATGAGTTACAAGTGTATTAAGGAACTTAATGGACAATAGGGAGTTATAGGAAACACATGCTTAAAACTCTTAAAGTTGGGAGGTTAAAGGGCATAATGTCATGAGTGGAATCTCATAAGTCACAAGAACATCCACACCACACATCATATTTCATAACACTCCCCCTTGGATGTTCTTAGACAAATATTGTGCCTCGTTAAAAACCTTACTAGGAAAAACCCATTGGGATAAAAACCTAGTGAAGGAAAAAAGAGTACACAATATTGTCTTCCCCTGATGACAACATCACTTTATATCTTTTAGCCTTTGCATTCCAATTCCATATACCAACTTCTCAAATGGTCTGGTTGGCAATGTCTTTGTAAAAAGATCTGCAAGATTATCACATGAGCGAATCTGCTGAATATCTATATCACCGCTCTTTATGAGATCATGAGTGAAAAAGAATTTTGGAGAGATATGTTTTGTTCTATCCCCTTTGATATACCCTCCTTTTAATTGAGCTATGCATGCTGTATTATCTTCATATAAGACAGTTGGAATTTTTGGCTCAAAAACAATCCACACATTGTTTGGATATGTTGAGTCATTGATCTTAGCCAAACACACTCTCGACTTGCTTCGTGAACAGCAATTATTTCTGCATGATTTGATGAGGTGGCCGAAAGAGTTTGTTTTGCCGAACGCCAAGATATAGTTGCACCTCCACAAGTAAATAAATATCCCGTTTGAGATTTACCTTTATGTGGATCTGATAAAAATCCTGCATCAGCATAACCAACCAATTGTGATGCAGATTCATTGGAATAAAATAATCCCATATCACATGTCCCTCGAAGATATCGAAATATATGTTTAACTCCATTCCAATGCCTTCTTGTTGGACACGAACTAAATCTTGCTAATAAATTTACAGCAAAGGCAATATCAGGTCTTGTTGAATTAACAAGATACATTAGTGCACCTATAGCACTAAGATATGGTACTTCCGGACCAAGAAGTGCTTCCTTTTTCTCTTGAGGGCGAAAAGGATCTTTCTTCTTATCAAGCGATCTGACAACCATTGGAGCTGTTAATGGATGTGCTTTATCCATGTAAAATCGCTTTAACATTTTTTCAATGTAAGTTGACTGATGAAGAAAAATTCCATTATTCATATGCTCAATTTGTAAGCCAAGACAAAACTTTGTCCTTCCAAGATCCTTTATTTCGAATTCCCTCTTTAAACAATCAACTGCTTTTTGGGGCTCTTCAGGAGTTCCTATTATATTCAAATCGTCTACATATACAGCGATTATAACAAATTCTGATCCATTTCTTTTTATAAAAACACATGGGCAAACTGGATCATTTTTATAACCTTCCTTCAATAAATATTCGCTAAGACGATTATACCACATTCTTCCAGATTGCTTCAATCCATATAAGGATTTATGCAAACGAATTGCATAATCTTCTTGAGAATTCTTACATCCTTCTAGCAATTTAAATCCTTCAGGGATTTTCATATAAATTTCAATATCTAAAGAATCATATAAATATACTGTAACAACCTCCATTAAACGCATATCAAGTTTCATGTTCACTGTCAGACTAATAAAATATTTTAAAGTGATTGTATCCACCACAGGAGAATATGTCTCTTCAAAATCAATGCCAGGTCTTTGTGAAAAACCTTGTGCTACAAATCGTGCTTTATATCTCACGACTTCATTTTTCTCATTTCGTTTTCGCACAAATACCCATTTATACCCAACGGGTTTTACACCATTTGGTTTTTGGACTACAGGTCCAAAAACTTCACGTTTTGAAAGTGAATTCAATTCTGCTTGAATTACATCTTTCCATTTTGGCCAATCATCCCTATGTTTACATTCTTCAATTGACCTAGGGTCAAGATCCTCATTTTCATTGATTATTTCAATGGCAACACTGTATGCAAATTTGTTGTCGACAATTATTT
>QFDD01005556.1:0-17085 GCA_006871305.1 Vachellia collinsii | reverse complement strand
GAGTTCCTCTTGTATGCTGTCATTTTCTGATCTCCTCCTGAGGCAACGAAGCAGGAAAAAACCCATTTCTCCGTATATTTACACACCGATGCGGCGACATGCTCCGGCGTGATTCCTCGAAGATTCATGACATGAACAATTGGCTCATAGATTTGCACAGGAAGTGTAGTTAAATCCTCTTGCTCACAATCAATAACAAAGAGCTTTCTCCTTGCATTAGGCCAAGTATTTTTGTTGTCATCATCACCACCACCATCACCACCGTCGTTTCTCTTTGCCGGTTCGCCGAGAAGGCGAGGATCTTTCTGAACCTTTTCGACGATGGACTCGAGACAAACATCGAACAAGCCGATTTCCTTTGCTGGGTGAAGATATTCAGTGATGCAACGTAAGGCCTTGATGGTTTCCTTCCAGCTAGGAAGAACTGTTTGTCGAAAGAAGGCTACGACTGCTCCTATGAGATTGTTTTTGCTGCGACTCTCGCTCATTTCTAAGTGACAAGCCAGGCAGGCTAGTGGCACAACGTTATCCGTGGTGATCTCAAGTTCGAACCCGTAGCAGAATTTCACAACGAGCTCAAATGTTTCTGGCTTTGCCGGAATGTTTCTCAGAAATGTAAAGATCTCATCTTTCGAATTCTTCTTCTCGAGTAATGCAGCTACTTTAGCTGATTTTGCAGCTAAAACTTCCTGCACAGAATGACAAAAGATTAATTATCAAATTAGTAACATGGATTTCCAAAAACACGATACATCAGAGCTAAACACATGCGTGATAGAACAATTCATTGATCTTTCGTGGTAGACTAATTAAAGAATCTGGATTTTTTATGTAACAATCAACGCAAACACTTGCCGCTGGGGCAGCCAGTCATCAACAAGTATGATTGTTTAATTAGTATTTTTCTCCGATTCAAGAAAAGCCTATGAAAAAATTGTTGTATATATATATTTCTCATGATTTCTAAAGCTGAAAGGGACGTATCTTACTTGGACCTCAAGATTTGATAACGATGTAGGGTTGGAGAGCCTGAAATCAGAAATTAAAGGAAAACAAGCACAGTGAAATTATGGAGTGAAAAATACAAAAAAAAAAAAATGATGAGAATAGAGAATCATAGTATAGATGCAGTTATTTACCTTGTTGATGATATATTATTCTTTTCTTTGTTGGACATCTTTAATGCTTCAGAAGTAGGGTTACTCCTTGAGTTGAAGTAATAGGTCAAAGTCCAAGACTTTCCCAAGCAGCAATAAATAATGATTAATTTTCGTGTCCTCATTTCAAATTGTAAAATAAATTAAATAAAATAAAACTCGAATTTAATACTCCACCCTTCTCATCATCATTTTTGGAGAACTATTGCGAAGCCTATGATTAATACGAAACATTAATATAGCAAAGAGTTTAGATAGTTATTAATCGTTAACCAAGTTTTCTTTTTTCCCTTTTCATTTCTGATTGAAATGATGATAATTAATTACGAGTTTTTTTCTTCACTGCACAAAATAATTACAGAGATGCAATAATTCTAGCTCCACTTCAAGCATGAAATGATCATATATATGCCGATTGCTTATAAAGAAAAGTAAACAGAGTATTCAAAAATAAGAAGGAAAAAAATTCAATGCCTTTACTTAGTTGAATTGAACATATAATCTTAAAAAAGTTCTCAAGGTTTCAGAACTAAAAAGAAGAAGAAACTTAGCATAGAGCTTAAGCTGTGATCATGAGTCATGAGTGAGAAGTTTGATTAGAAAACAATTTCAAAACTTCCACAACGTTAGAGGGATGAGATTGCTTTTACGATTTAAATGGATTCTGCTTTTTTGGAAATTCATAAATTTAGTTTCAGAACTAAGAAGAAGAAGAAGAAGAAGAAGAAGAAGAAGAAGAAGAAACTTACTGAGAAATGAGCGTAGAGCTTAAGCTGTGATCATGAGTCATGAGTGAGAAGTTTGATTAGAAAACAATTTCAAAACTTCCACAACGTTAGAGGGATGAGATTGCTTTTACGATTTAAATGGATTCTGCTTTTTCGGAAATTCATAAATTTAGTTTCAGAACTAAGAAGAAGAAGAAGAAGAAGAAGAAGAAGAAGAAACTTACTGAGAAATGAGCGTAGAGCTTAAGCTGTGATCATGAGTCATGAGTGAGAAGTTGGTTTCGAAAAAAATTTGAAAACTTCCACAACGTTAGAGGGAAGAGATTACCTTTGCGATTTAAATGGATTCTGTTTTGGAGTATGAGATTTTTAATCGATTCTGATAACTGATTTTTCCAGTAATTTAAACGTTGCACATTTTGCTATTAGTTTTTTTTTTAATTTGAGTTTTAAATTTCAACCTTGAATATTAATATTAAGTTCTTTGAAATAAATTAATGATGTAAGATATGAATAAAAATGGAAGAGGCACTAGTTTTATGTAATTTTCTCCTGTGAAGGATAAAAAAAAAAGTAATTGTTAATTGCAATTCACTATCTTTGTTAGAGTGATAATTATTCTCATTAATTCATTTGTTTTTTATTTGATACATCCATTTTTAATTTATTTTAATATGTTCTCCTCTCATAATTAAGTTTCACCATATAATATATTTAATCTTGACTTTTTTAACATTTTTATTGAAACTATATTTATAAATAAGCAACATTTAAAACCACGTGGATTATTTTTGGTGGCCTTTTAAATCTTTGCCTTATTGTTAGTTAATGAGTAAATCACTAGTTTAATGCTTTCGAAATATTGTTATTCGATTCTTTTTCGAAAAAAATTTATTTATTTTCTTTTCCCTGCTTTAATTTAGTTTTTCATCATCCTATTTTAATTTACCATGTTTTAAATTTTCATGCCAATAAAAGATTTTTAAGGAAAAGCAAAAAAAATAAAAATAAATAAAGTTATGCTAAAGTAAATGTGCAGTCCTTTAAGTTATCTTAAAGCTATCAATTTCTTTTAACAAAAAATGTTAACTTACTAAATTTAAATAGTGATTATACTATTAAATACTGATAAAATATAATTAAATTTTAAAATTTTAAATCATCACATCTAGTATGTTTCTATGGAACAGATGGTGATGATAGGTAAGGGATTTTTTCAAAAATATATTCAAATCGTTTTCTCTCCGCTCTTCTGCCAGTCGTTCTTCTAACTCTCCCAGTTCTTCCATTTCTTCTCCATACCCAAAACGATGATCCCCTTCCTCATCAAAAAATATTTTAAAAAATGAAATATGTTTTGAAAACATAAACCAAAATGTCAGTGACTGAAACATCCCATACTTCGACAAATGAGCTTTATAAGCCCAACAAAAAATTCTTTCAAATTTCTGACTATATCATTAAGTCACTAGAGGAAGTCATCCCTCTTACTCTAGATACAAATGAGATTTCTTTACTTTCTGAAAAATCAATGAAACTTCACCAAGTACAAATTTTTACATATTGGTTGTGTCCAAGTAGCTCTAAAACCTTTAATTAAGCTAAACATCAATGCTGCTACTTTGCTTTGTTTAAGGGATAGGAGACACAATAAATTTCATAACTCTCTCTTGGGAACTGTTGAAGCTGATCTACATGCTGGACCAATTTATTTTAACTGTTTTCCTGATTTAACTGTTTATCTTCATTACAATTGTATTATAAACATTTTGAAGCTAAACATAAAATTTCATGGTCTTGACATGAAACCAAATGTTTCAATGTATCTTTGATTTACATGATTAAATACAAAGTCATGAACTCCAGTGTTTCTTATGTTCAAACTTTCAAAAAAGAAGGTGAAACCTATCTTTTCATAACGTATTCTACCAAAGAAAATGTTATGATTCCAAAAATTATTAAATGGGATGAGGTTTCACTTCCTGAGGAATGGATTTTAGATAAGGCTACCCCTTCTACCCAAAATCAAGCACCTGAATCCTTTAGGATTAGGCAATCTAATTCTTGAAGTATAGGGATCTCTTTTGATAGAAGAAGGTCCTTTAGTATATGCAGAACTCTCTTCATAGCTGAAAGCCAAAGTGAGATCAATGACCTCCTTACTAAAGGTTTGATCCCAAAATCCCAAAATCCTTGGTCTTGTACTGCCTTTTATGTGAATAAAAATGCAAAACTTGAATGAGGCACTCCTAGACTTGTCATCAATTACAAGCCTCTAAACCATACCTTGCAATGGATCCGTTATCCCATCCCAAATAAAAAGGATCTTTTGAATCACCGCCATCAGGCAAAAATATTTTCAAAATTTGATATGAAATTTGGTTTTTGGCATATTCAAATCAATGAAAAAGATCGACATAAAATTGCTTTTACTATTCTTGTCGAATAGTATGAGTGGAATGTTATGCCTTTTGGTTTTAAAAATGCTCCTCAAAATTTCAAAGGATTATGAATGAGATTTTTAATCCTTATTTCAAATTCATCATTGTTTACATTGATGATATCCTGATATACTATGAATTAATTAATTAGCATTTTAAACATGTGAAAATCTTTATCCATATTGTTAAATATGTAGGTTTAGCAGTATCTAAATCCAAAATCAGTTTGTTCCAAACAAAATTCGATTTCTTGGTCATTATATCTATCAAGGAACCATTACTTCTATTGATAGAGCCATCCAATTTGCTGTAAAATTTCTAGATCAAATTTTGGACAAAAATCAACTCCAAAGATTCTTGGGATGTCTTAACTATGTTGGTGACTTCATTCCCAATATCAACAATGTCATTGAGCCTTTTCATGTGCGTCTTAAGAAAAATCCACCAACCTAGACTGATGATCACATTGCTGACATCAGAAAAATTAAGTTCCAGGTCAAAAGTTTTCTAGGTCTGTATCTTCCTGATCCTCAGGCATTCAAAATTGTTGAAATTGATACCTTTGACATAGGTTATGGTGGCATTCTTAACAAAAAAATGACGATAAAGAGCATTGCATTGCATTTGCTTCAAAACATTAGAATATAACTCCACAAAACTATTCCACCATCAAAAAAGAAATTTGCTCAATTGTTTTATGCATAAACAAATTTCAAAGTGTTTTGCCAAATCAAAAGTTTTTTATTTAAATTGATTGTAAATCTACAAAAGATGTTTTCGCAAAAAGATGTTAAAAACATTGCATCAAAACAAATTTTTGCTTGTTGGCCAACAATTTTAAGTGCATTTGATTTTGAAATTAAATTTCTCAAAGGTTCTTCAAACTTCCTTCCAGATTTTCTTACTAGAGAATTTTTGCAGGGGAAATGAGCGTATGCTTCCCAAAAAGAAAGATAAAGGTAAGGGTATAACCTTCAGTGAAAATGTCTCAAAGAGATCATAAAACATACTAGTATAGCACTATATAAGGGGTCTTCTGACCAAACCAATACCAATAAATTTGGGTCTTGTACCTAGCAGACTAGGTAATCTACCCAACCCCAAAATCTTGAGTAAACAACTCCCAAAATCTCAAAAGTTTTGATGAATCCAAAGGATTATGTCTTCCTAATTGAAACCCTTCAGGTTTTGTATCAAAACCAAACTTTGAATACACGGCCAAACAAATCTTGGGCTAATGTAGCCGAAGAAGATGATAAGGCTCTTGCTTTAATCATCCAAAAGAAATCCCCCGATTTGTCCTCAAATCAATTGGCTTTATCCTCCCAACCATACCTTCGTGGAAAAAAGTGATAAAGCAATAAATCTTTATCAAGCAAAGCCTAATTTCTGTGATAAAAATATTCTTAAAGGGTTTTTCTTCAAGCCTTTTTAGCTTACAAAGACCCAAAAATTTTATGAATTCATTCTTGTAGATTATAAATCTGCAAGAATAATACATTTTCAAGATCTTGAAGGCCCTCGGGACTATGGATAGTCAACTATTCAGATCTTGAAGGTTTTATTTCCAAACGATTAGGGACATAATCTTTGTGAAATTAAAACGTTTTCTTAACCTTTTGATCCTAGAAGATACAATTACTGGGATTACATGGATGATTGGTATTGAACCTGTTGGTATCAAAACAAAAATTTTAGTCATACATGGTTATTTATGTTTAAAACCGGTTTCAAATATCAATTTCCTTATTAGTTTAATAGATGGTGGGGCCTTTTTTGGTCTTTGTCCATAGATTTTACCAAAAAATGTAAAAATAGGCTTTGATTATTTTATCAGTCAAGCCAATTTGAATGAGGATCTTTTACTAGTAGATTTTTATTTATTTTCAAAATTTGCTTTAACCTTGTTATTTAAATGGAGTCTCAAATATGAGATTTCCAAATTAAAAAATAACCTCCTAATTTTGCAGAGAGTTCCTTCTATCAAATGGTGGAGAAAATTCATTGAAAACAAGAATGTAGAAATTCCAGCAATAAAAAAATGGTTCACCTAGAACCCCAAATTCTTATGTGCTGAAGATCATGAATCCAATGTCTTCCTCAATTAGAGGTTAAGAATTTAGTTTTGCTTAGCCACTTCTACAAGCAAAGAAGAATTGACTGAGTAGCTCATAGATGTCCTTCAACTATTGTAGACTAAAGCAAAATTGTCTTAGAATAACCAATCTAACCCTTCATCAGCATCCTCATCTAAAGGATTAGATGGAGACTTTGAAAGATATCCATATAACTGTTTTTGCCATGAGCCTAATGAGGTTTATGATTTGGGAGAAGACTAAAATCAAGAGCCAGAATGCTTTCAGTTGAGATTAGATAGAAAGGAGTCGGAATCTTCACTTTTCAAAGACAAAAGGATTGATAACGCCCATAAAAAATTACTGTGGGAAAAGTAACTGTAACAATTACTGTAGCGCTCGTGAATTTTGCAAATTTACTGTAATGTTGGCAATGGACTTTTGAAAGTCTATAAAAAGGCCATTAGAAGCCATAGTGAGGCATTCAAAAATTTAGAGAGTAGTAGAAAGAGATTCTAGAGAGAGATTTCCTAGATTTCCCTCTGTAAGTCTTCTTTATTTTTCTTTTCAAAACTTTTGTACCTTTATGATTAAATCAAATCTCTATTTCCCTTATATTTTCTGCTTTCTTTGTTAGATTGTTCATCTACATCTTGCATCTACATGCATTAACGACTCCGTATCGATCCTTGCTTCCTTCATTTCTCCCTTCCCCTTCGATCCTTTTGGGTCACTCCCGAACTCATTGGTATCTATATTTTAAAATTTAATTATATTTTATCATTATTTAATTGAAGAATTATTGTTTAAATTTGTTGGATCAATATTTACCATTAATGAAACTAATGGTGTTAACATAAAAAAAAAACTAAAAGTATATTTATTAAATATAAGGGATTAAACTAAAATTTAATGTAAACTTAAAAAACTAAATATAGACTTTAGCCTTAAGTTTATATCAAATTTCAATTTGGTTCTTTAAATTGAAAAAGTGTACTTTTCATTGTTTAAATTTGTGGATTTAGCAATTTTCGGTTAGTTAAATTAATGATGTTAACAATAAATGATTTGCATTTTTTAGGCTTAAGATAATAGACAGAATCTTGATATAAATTTATAGGATCAAATGTATTGATAAAATCATTACGAAAAATAAAACAAGTAGAAATCAACAAAAAAAAAGACTAAATAATGGAAGTGAACAAGTAGAAATAAAAAAAAAAATCAGACCGTAAATGGATCGCAAGTCTAATACAATGTGATGAACAAACTTGAAAAATGAAAAATGATCATAAAGATTGAATCAACTTTTAATTGCTCCAAACCATAAATCAATTGATCAATTTAGTCCTATGTCTCTCATCAACTATGATTTATATTTATTAAATTTTTCGTATAAATGTACAATTTTACTTTTAATTTGTTACTGTCTAGATTTTATTCTCATATAATATAATGTATATTCCTTTAACCCTTAATATAACAATCATTTTAATGAAAAATTGAACTAAAAAAGGGTAAAAATATGGTAAAATTAAAATTTTATTAAATTTTAATGCAAAATTGATTTCTCTTAATTTCAATGAAACATATCCCATGTGATTATAGATAGAACATAGAAATATATATTGGTAAAATAAAACGTAAGTAAATAGGAAGAAATGCGTGTGTGTATGGATATATTATATATTCTAATTTTTTTGCCATATTATGTATTATAAAATAATTATGAATTAAGTATATACGATTTTGAATAGGAAAAACAAGTGGGTATGTTTGGATAACTATTGAGAGAAGTAACTTTTATCTATAATGTGTTTTGAAAAATAACTTTTGTCCATAATATATTTTGAAAAATCTCATATGTTTAGATAAACGTTGAAGAAGTGACATTTTGTTAAAAGGAAAACTTATTTGAATAAATGTTGGAAAAATGATTTTTGATATAAAATTACTTAAAATAATATAAAACTCATTAAATAATACATATATATTATTTTATACATTGTGATAAAATTAGGAAAAATAAAATAATAAAAATAAGAAATAAAATAAATGAAAATATATGTAAATTAAATATTATTGAAAATTAAAATTATTTGAATTTCCCAATCACCTATTGTCACATCCTATTTTTTTATGTAGATTTATATTTAAACAACAATACTTTAAAAATATCATACATGATTATATGTAATAGAAAAATTTAACATAATATATATATATCAGAAACTTCACTTCAATTTTTATTTATTTAAGTCAATGGGAAACAGTGAAAATAATATTTTTAAGATAAGATTTTTTTTGTCACATAAGGTTTTTATTATATTTTAATAAATTTTTATTTATCACTCCAATAATACTTCCACGGTTCGATTGCCACCCTTTTCCACAGAGAGTCTCTATCCCTCAACCCCCACAGTCACGATCACCAGTTTTTTTTTTTTTTATTTATTTATAAAATCTCTAATATGCTTTCAACTCCTCTATCTAATCGCTTCATCTTATCAACTCTGCACCTAATCAAGTAATCGTCGGCTCCTCTTGTCGTCTCTGCTCCTTCTGCTCAAGCGTTCCTCCACCTCCAAGTCCCCAACGGAAGACGATCGTCCATCACAAGCTCGCAGATTCTCTCATCCACTGTTGGTAATATTTGCTGTTTTGTCTTGCTCTTGTTCCATCATACCCCTGTTCTCTCATTCCATTCCATTTCTCTGCTGTTTGATTTTTTTTTTTTGCTGTTTATCCTCCAACTTTTCTGCTGATTCTTTCTGCTTGAGACTAGAGGGAGAGGAGGTTTGAAGGGACTAAATGGTGATCTAGTGGGAGAGGAGAGAGAAAGGGAAGAAATGTTTCAACGGTGATGCCAACGACTGAAATTTCTCCTTCCGGCAAAAAGGAGCTTTTTGTCCGAAAGCCATTCTGACGGACCCAAAAATTCTTATCGGGCTTATTGATTTCAAAATGCATTCTATGTCTTTTGAACGCTCATCCAAACACACTCTTGAGGAAGGAAAGGCAACATGCTTCCCTTTCCATAGGCCCTAAATCATCCAACCAAAAGGTGGAAAGCCCTAAATCATCCAACCAGAAGGTCATCATTGGTCATCTGGATCACCGCATCCTTCTTTCCCTCCCACCTCTTTCTTCCGCTAGTGTCCATCTCCACCCCTCTCCGGCGTCCCTTACTTCTCCTCTCCGGCGTCGTAGAAGCTTATCTCACACGATAACCTCGCAGGTTCTCTCCGACGTCCCAAAGCCTCTTTCCCACGAAGGGCTCGCAGAACCTCGCTAGCGTCGCATAAAAACATGCAATAGGGAGAATGAGATCAGGCTCATCATTGGTCTCAACATTCTTCTCACAATCGGAAATTTGCAATCTGATATAGGTACTTTTCGATGCTTCGGTTCTTTAACCAATTTAATTTGAAGTAATTAAGTTAATTCCATTTATTTAAGCTTATAAACTTCTGACAACGTTTGTGATTGCTACTTGGGGATGGGTTTTGTTTTCTCTTTTTCTTTGCTTGATGGGGATTCATGATTCATGGTTGAATAGTTAAATGGTTTTTGAATTTGCTATGCATGCAGTCAAGGTTGTTTGTTGGTGTTGTAGGATGTTTCTCTAACTCTTTGGTTAACCTGATAATGAAATTCTCACGTGTCGTTGTCACAAGTGGGAAGCCAGCATTCCAGTTTTGGGGTTTGGGTATTTGCAGATAATGACAATCGTCTATGATCTTCCTTCCCACGTTTCTTATTCTATTTTACTTGCATTTACTTCATTTCTAGAAATTGTGGGATGCATCCAAGCAATTCTCCATAACATAGAACCAGAAATTGGGAAACAAGAGGATAGAAATTGTGAACAGAGACGACAGTGACAGTGCAAACTTTGTCGGAGTGCAAGCCAGATAGAGCTTTTAGACATTGTTTGGTTTTGTTTTTTTTTTGTTGTTGTTTGGGGGGGGCTAGGAATGTGATAGGGATAAGTGTGTTTGGTGAAGAAAGGTGAAATCCCAATCTTTGTCTTTCTTGTAACCCCTCCCATCTGTGTTGGTTGTGGGGTTTGGAGGGGAGGGGAGGGTATGTATGCGATAGGAATAAGTAGGGGTGTGCATAGACCAGACCAGACCGGGTTGAAGCCCAACCCGAGATCTGGTCTGGTAGAGTTGTCGGGCTAGAAAAGGTAGTCTGAGGTCTGGTCCAGTCCAGCCTCAACCCGAGGTCGGGCTGGACCGGACCTGATCCAGCGGACTACTTGGACCAGTCCAGGTAGTCCAGGACCTCTTCCTCTCTCTCTGTTTTTTTTTAATTTTTTCTACACTTTTTTCTTTCGAAGGTACATGGAGCCCCATCTGAACCAGTCATAACTATGGGAACCAAAGACAAACGATTGAGTCCCAAATGTAATCTGGCTTGGTTTTTGTAATTTGAGCTTCTACTAATTGAAACAAACCACGAGCCCCATCTCCAACCGACTCCGACGGCGAACCTCCTCAGCAAAGACCAAATCCTGATACAGAGTAGTGGGAATAACGGAATTAGCAATGAAACGACAAGGCTTAACCGGAGAGAAAGCATTCTTGCGGACTTGTTCTTGTTGAAAGAGAGAAGTGAAAGATATTGAATCATGTGGGTATAAAGGAACAAAGACAAAACAGTAACAGCTTTTGAAAGAATAAAGAAGAAGACGAATAAAAGGGGAAAGAGGGAGCGGGAGAGGGAGAAGGAAGTGAGCGATTCCAGTTCTCAGATCCCAGCGGCTAGAGGACAAAGATGAAGGCGAGAGCTGCGATCCCTGTTTTGGAAAGGATGAAATGCAACGATGGAGGTGCGGCGACTAAAGGGCAGAAATGAGATGAGATTCAAGGGCATTAGGGCAATATGAGAAGCGGTTTTAGGGAAAAAAAATCAGAGAGAAAATTAAAAAAAAAAAAAAAGAAGTCGGGTCAGACTGGACTAGACCATTTGGACTGAGGGCTCGGTCCCCTGTCCAGTCCAACCCGAGGACACCAGTCCGGTCTGGTTGGTCCAGTCTTGCTTTGGACCAGTTTTTTTTTGGGTCGGACAGGGTCGGGTTAAGTCGGGTTGGACCGGGTCAGACCAGACTACCGGGTCCATGAACAGCCCTAGGAATAAGTGTGTTTGATTGAGAAAAATGAGGGTAGATGAAGTGCCAATTTTTGTTTTTTTTTGTAACGGCTCCCCTCATCTCTCCGCCCTTCAAAAGAAGGGCTTTTTGGAGGGGGAGAAAATTATTTTTACAGCCTCACTAAATTACCTATGCAAATTTTTCAATATTCCATCAGTACCCTTCAAACTTAAAACCCTTAATGTCTCATTTGGTATGCAGAAGTGATTTTGATGGAAGTGAAAATGAAATTGGAATTAGAAGTGGGGTTAAAAGTATGTTTGGTATATTGAAAGAAATTGGGTATTATTTTAATTTAATATTTATAATGTAAAATGTAAAATGATTAATATGCCCTTCTTCCGAAAACATAACCCTAGCCTAATCCATCTCACCCAAATCTATTCTGAAGAGATGGTGGTGTGGCGGGGGTGGGGGGAGCGAGGGGCGACAGATCTAGAGGGGGGTAGCCGTGACAGAGGTCATCGGTGATAGAGGTCGATGGAGGCTGAAGAGGCAAAAAGGGGAAGGATTGCGATGGAGGTTGATGAGAGAAGGAGGGCATTGTAGATGTTGTTGTTGTCACCTAGGAAAGGGTGGGAGACGAGGAAGATGGTAGAAGTCGATGGCGGCAAAGTTGATGAAGTAGGTCATGACAGAGATTTGAGGGTGGTAAAGATGGTAGAGATTTGAGTGGGTTGTCTTCCTTCATCATCATCCTTCGTTGGCATCTTCCTGTCATCATCATGGCTACCACATCATCATTACCATGGCCCTCGTCGTTGTCGCACTATTGTTGTCGCTGCTGCACCGTCATCCTCTACCATCCTCACAATCACCATATTAAGCAAGGCCAAAATGGTTCGAGGTTTGGTTCCATGGAACTAGAACCCAATTCTCATGATCTGGCTAAAAAGTGGTAGTTCCCATGTTTAATGGAATTGACACTTCTATGGAACCCGTTTCCAGTATAACAAACAAGTTTATTTTTGAGTTCCTGTCCCAATTCCATTCTCATGGGCTCAGATCCCTACTACCAAATGGGGCATTATTCCTCTCTTCAGCACTCTACAAGCTCCCTCGCTCATAGCCTCTTTGTCTCCTCCACTCTGATTTCCTCCTCTTCAGTCGTCGTTGTCCGTTCACGTGATTTCACCATTCCCCTTACCTTCGCTTCCATTTCCTTCTCCCAAATTATTTTTGATTTGTTGATTTGCCTTCGCTTTCACTCCCATTTATCTAATATGGCTTTTGATTTGCTGTCGCCTTCACTTCCATTTTTCTTATAAAAGCTGTTTTCTGAGTTTGTATGCATGACTGTGGTCGGTGAATCTGTTTTTCTTTGCACACATATAAGTTGTATAAGTTTTTCATTCATGGCCATATTTCTTTGCGCACATATAAGCACAATGAATTAATATGAAGAACTCGCTCGGCTATTTGATTTTCTTGTTCATGGCCATATTTACTTGTTCAAATATGGCACATATTTCTCTTAGATATTTCTCTGCGCACATAATTCTCTATTTTTCATTCAGGATCAAATTTACTTGTTTAACAGTTATTTTTCTTTGATCTGCAAAATATTTTTTCTTGTAGAAAATTGATAGCTTGATCTTTAGTTGAAGTCATATGTGCTTTTGATAACTTAAGCATATAAGCTTCCTTTCGATCTCATTTCAGTAGTTTATATGCTTTTAGGAAATTGACTTGTTCAACAATTTATATGCTTCATTTCAATAGTTTATATGCTTTTAATAACTTAAGCATATAAGCTTTCTTTCGATAGGTTACTGATTAATTTCAGTAGTCACATGTGTGTATATGTTATTGATTTTATAAATAGAAAATGTAATCTCTTATTAAGTTCAAACTCATTTTATATGTTCACGGTTCTGTTGTAGATTTTTTTGAGAATGTATGTAAAAAAAACAACACAGTCTTCATTTTATTATGTAAAGTGGTATAAATAAGTTTTGTATGTTCACAATAAGTGAGATCCTAGACAATGTTCACTGTTGTAGATTGTTTTGGGAATCAGTAATCTCTTATTCGGTTTCAAACATTCAGTAGTCACATGTGTCTATATGGTACTGATTCATTTTATAAGCTTCATTTCAATAGTCTATATGTTACTGATTAATTTCAATTTGCTATTAGTTATAAGATCTTATGATTTATAATTACTATCTAGTACTAATGGGATGCATCTTGATTTGATTTGTTAGATGGATTTATATTTGAAAAATAATTGAGTCATGCGGAGATGGTTGAATTTGCATCAAAAAGATGTGATCTAGCATCCGGAGATCTCTCTCTTACTGTTGGTGATATGAAGAAGAGAAGTTGTAGAATTAATGAAAAGGACTTCCTTAGTGTAACCCATGGCATTGACAATAAAATTACCCAACAAGATGTACTTGTGGATCATCTTGAAGCTTCAGATACTAGTGTTAATCAAGAAAACGCATCTGGTGCTATAAGTGGTAGATCTAGGAAGAAGCAAAAAGTGACTTCTAACAAAGAAAAACATTCAGAAATTATGGAAATTAAGTCAGTCATGGAAGAACTCATAGCAGCAATTAGAGATGGAAATGATATTATTAGAGAAAGAACTAGAAAGCTACCACAAATGTCTGGGGAAGAAGTATGGAATATGATTAAAGAGTGTGGATTCTCTTCAACAAATGTTATCAAGATGTACAGAATCCTTATGGATGATGTTGATCATCTCAAGATGTTTGTTGAATGTCCCATGGAGGTGCGGCAAGATTTGCTAATGGAAATTATGAAAGACTTTGTGCCTACTTAGGTGGCAAACATAATGATGGATATGGTTGACTTTTGATTAATATTATTTTTAAAAACTATGATAGCTTTTGTGATCAGATTTTTGTTATGTGATTTATTTTGGATATGTTTGGTTGTGGATGATCTAGGATGAATACTATTATGAAATGGATTAAAATGTGATAAAGACATCTATTGGCAAAAAAAAAAATGATGTGATGAAGACATAATATTACTTTTTATTTATATTTCTTCATAGTTAGATTTTCACTTCAACTATGGGGAGAAATGTTTATATCTTATCATGAGGGAATATTTTGTTAAATGTTTTGTAACACAATAATATCATTCAAGATGAAATAATGTGTTAAAATTAATATTATTATCTTTTAAATATCATATGAAATTTTTTGGTCATATACAAGTGAAATAATACATTTTTACAATTTAAACATTTTAGAAAATAGTCATTTTAATATAAATATTATGAATAAAGTAAAATAGTTATAAATAAAATGATAAAAATATAAGTATCTATTTAAAATTTACCCACCCATTCCTTTTTTGAATCAAACAAAAATTATTAAAATATTTCTGATACCCTTATTTTTGTAAAGACCAAACAAAGTTTATAATTTCTCTTACTATCTCTATCTTTAATTAATCCACATCCCCTCTATTTTGAACCAAACAATTAATTAACCCTTGTCCCCCTCCTCGGCTTTGAACCAGACAAGGCCTGCGGGTTTATGTAGTTAATACGCAGATCTGCCTCCGGCTTTTCACAACTCCCCCTGCGCTCAGCTCCTCCTCATCTGTCATCACGCTGGCCGAGACTCACATTTCCTCAGCTCCTCTTCACAGCTCCCCCTCGTCTTGGTGGTCTTCTCCTCGTGCTTGCTCATTTCCTCAGCCGATCTGCCTCCTCCAGCTCGCTAGTCGCCACCGTCGGTTCCCTTAAGCTTGGTTCTGTGATCATCGTGTCCTCAATGAGGTAGGGTTTAAATTGTTGATTCCTTTTCTATTTCTGCGAGATCCTGGGAATTCTAATTTATAATTGGTTTCGAGAATCTTTTCTGCATATAAACCTTGGGTTTGTCGAATTTCATACAGAAATAATTTTCGTTGATCACTACCTCCAAAAGGAATCAGAATCACGACTGATTGAGTTCTTGTACTCGAGGGCGGAGTCTTATCAGATCAGTCTAATTTCTCATCAAGGGTGGCGGATTCAGGCCTCTAGTTTTCTGTTCGAAAAGAGCATTGTCATGTATGTTGGATTTGCTGTTTTGCGTTCTTTGCGTGCAATCCCTGAATTTTGTTTTTAATTCCAATGTGCAAACACAATTCAAGGAGGCTTCAAGAAGGCCTCTCTTAGATATTGTCTGGGTCTCTGGGACGACTACTTGTTCATGCTTTACTAGAAAATTCGCGTATAACAGTGTTTGTGCTTCATGTTCACCTCTATCTCTATCTGGCAAATTTCAACTGTACAGTTATGGCCAAACTATTAATTTATGTATTTAATAGAGTTGAGGCCACTGAGTTGTAATCCTTCATCTGCCAAATTATCTGAAGATTCTGGGTTCAGCACTTAACCAACATGCTTGTCACATCCACATCAAATATGTTTACCGGTCTCTGCATGCTTGGTTATTTTTGTCCTTGGATTTGAAGCACGGAGACCGGAACAGTCAACTATATGGGCACTATTCCACTGAGAACTCTAAAATTCCAATTGAATTGATGCTTGTGATAGATCTAATATGAGTTTTTGCCATGTAATGAACACAAACCATGCTCATTTTTTTGAAGTGTCTGCACTTAGCTAGATTTGTATCGCGTGATACAAGGTGGAAGTTATCATGGGGCATGGTCCCTACCTGGCCTTAGTTTATGAAGGTGGGAGTGAAGCAAAATAACAGTCCGGCATCACATTACAACCACATTTCATTTGTATGTAATTTACTATCAATTCATAATTTCACTTTCTAATGATATGTAATTTACATATATTTTTTTTAATTCCATTTTTTATTTTTTATCATTTTATCTCTAATTTTATCACAATATACAAAATAACATATTTATTAGTTAATGAGCTTCATATCTTTTTAAATAATTTTTTTTACCAAACTTTATTTTTTTAACTTTTATCCAAACAAGTTTTTTCTTTTCTTTTACAAAAAATCACTTCTCCAAAGTTTATTCAAATATAAATCACATCACACTTTGTAACTTATATCCAAAAGTCATTTTCTAAAATGTATTTTAGACAAAAGCTACTTCTCTCACTGTTTTTCTGAACGGACCTATTACTTTCCTCAGTCAAGACAAATTGATGGGATATCTAGGTCTTCTGATGCAAGAAGCTCTTTGAAAAAAGATGATTTACTTCAAAATGATGGTCATTCCAGTTTGTTTAAAGCTACTAGGATCAATATCTACTCTCTCAATGCCAATTTTACAAGGGTCAAATAGCCAGAGGTTTCGACGTGAAGGATATGTTTCTTAGCCCTTTGAGGTAGATGGCTCTACATTAAGCTCAGGAGCATCATAATGCAGTGGTACCATTCAATGAGGATAATTGATGGCTAGGCAATTGCATTTGCATTTGCAAATTTTTGCATGTTCCCCTACTATTGCAGAGATCATTGTGATCACACGGGGGTTTTAAATATGCTAATATAGAGGCTACAAAAAAGTTGAAGTTTTTTCAGATTGACTGTATTGACGCTGTTAACTTGATAACCAAGGAAT